>JADWOT020000746.1:0-99397 GCA_036345935.2 Taenia hydatigena | reverse complement strand
CATGCGCTACTTGCAAATAATTTTGGAGTCCATACACCATCTTGTCATCATGGTGTCACATCATCAAGGGAGCATGAGCACTGATGGTTAAGACGAGAGTCGAAGGCACAATAGTCAACCACTTCATTGCGCTATCATATTCTCCACGTTTGACTACCAGTAGGATGTGACGCATGTTGGCATTACCTGACTCATCTGCAGTCACTGTCGCATTTGATAGCTAGCTAGTCAGGCTCAAATTAGCCATCGGACAAACTGTTAAATGACTGATTAGTCGAGCCACTCACCTGAATAGCTAACCTCCCAAATGACCAGCAGCCCTCGTGGGTTCATTCATTGGCACAGTAAGGTGTCAGAGGCCATGCTGTCTTTTCTACATCCTCTAGGGATCCATACGCACTATCAACAACGCCAGGATTTTGGATTCTAAAACCTAATTGTTTGGTTAAACTGAATCATGATTAAGTGTAAAAAATTTGACAAGCATTGTCAGCCTCTTAGGCAGTGACAATGTACGTTTGTTTCGTCACAAGAACGGCGATTTGCATAGCCGATCGCATTTGATGTGAGAGACTACTTTGGTGGGATGGCCCACACCTTCTGTGCGTGGCATATCGGTGACCACAGAATCGTGCAGAGGACAGGAATTATCTTGCAAGTGAGTGGCTTGAATTGCATATCGTAAAGTGGGTGCGCTTAACAATGTAATGTGACTAATATCGGCGAAAGTGTGCACGAAAACAATGAAACCTGCGTGGGTTAGCACGATTACACAACCCTTCCATTCCTTAAAAAAACGCTAACCTTACGTTGCGAATAACGCGGTACTGAACCTCGTCACCAATGCGTATCACAACTTCTATACATGAGCTGCATTAGACATTGCTGCATTTGTTCTTCACAGACGGTGCAAAAATCGTTGGCATTTTCTGTTCTTGCAATCCGTCCTTCATTCTTGCAGTCAAATTTTTCATGTGGATGGGGCGGTATGCGTCTGGGTGGATGCCAAATGGATTACTGTTGTATAACAGACTCTGCTGAAGGAATCAGATTATTAAATTTTGTCTCAATATGGTACCGCTTGCAAACATTTCAATGTGGCTGATGTCGAGAGGAGACCCGGCTTTTCCTAATATAGGTAGAGGCCCTTCCTTTTCTCTCTTTATCATTTCATCTTACCTCTATTCATCGTGCCATCCTCTTTCTCTCCGCCTTTCCTTCGCCTAATCCACATCTTCGCTTGCTTAGCTTCAACTACTTATAGCCTACTAGTAGAGGCCTCTCTCGTCGGTACTTTGCATGCAAATTTAAGCGTACCAAAGCAGGGGTCGAAAGAAACGTACATTGCGTTGGTGCAGGAACCTGCACAATCTTTTATCCTCAAAAATGGCTTTGACATTAAAGCCGTTATAAATCTCCTTCACTGCTACCCTCAACCTGCGTATGCGACCCGGATGGAAGATACTGACATGAAATACACTATAGTTGCCTCTTTCTGCTTCCTCCTCCAGACACGCCTTAATTAGACTCGCCTCACTGGCAATGGGTCTTGGTGAGAAAGAGAAAGGGAACTGAAAAATAAGAAGATTGTAGAAAAGGCTATCCTGATCTACTGTCAGCATTCGACTGGATGTTTGTGTCGATAAAACTATGGCGAATTCCTTCTTACTCTAATCACTACTTTTAAGCTCGCAATGAGAACTCATTAGCTCGGGCACTAAATACTTATTTGCTTCCACGGTCCTAGTGCTTACGCGGACATTCTTGTTTGTCAATACTTCCTACTCTTTATATCGAGGTCGTCACATAGTTCAATGTAAATGCTGCATCGCTAAAGCAGGCGACCCCAACAGACTCTTTAGCGCATCCACTTAAGCGACCCAATAACATGCGACTTCACAATGCGTGTGATGAAGGATAGACCATTCCACGGGCCTACAACGTTCTTTGGAGTACACGTGTATGGACTGTGAATACGCCTTATCCCTGGAAGAGAAATGTTGATTCAACTATGCCTCGTTCTGTCAGCGACTTTCGTCTCACAAGGCGAGTTTGAGGGGGCAATCAGTAAGCAGTTATCTTTCTATGCTTTGCACTAATTGGCATATGGTTAACAGTATTCGACACATGATGGTATTTGCTAAGCTATTCAATTTTGAAAAGATAAGTAAAATACGTCATCAATTAAATAGCAGAGAAGTGCTACAGCGTACTGTTAAGTAGAAATTCACTTTTTTGACATTTTAACCAATCCTAACGTTTTCCTCGCCTTTCCTGTTTATCTCTTAACTATTGCTTAATTTATATTTACTCTGTTGAAAGCGGGACTTAACTTACCGTAGTTTGAAGTTGGGTGCTGTGATTTATATAGTTCATGTGTGGATGGATCCCACTGCCGTTACCTTCATGCCACATAGAGCTGCAAAGATTGTTTTGGGTAAAACAGGCTGGACAATTCGTTGCGTTTGGTAATTTGCGGTGGAACACTTGGCATAGTTTTGTCTTGAAGGGTGTTCAGAAAAGCGCCAACTATCGGAAGCGTACTTATTGTGCAGGTGCTATAATCTATGCATCCTCTGCCTAACCACGAGGGCGGGTGCCTTTTCCTCTCCTCAGACCAAAAGAACTACGATGAAGCTATAAAGTGGGTGATAATAAGCTTCAAGTTGAAATGCCGTCATTTGTGTAAGTACCTCCTGTATACTCTCACTGCTAACGGCTGCTTGCTTTAATGCTTTACATTGCTTGTTGCTTTAGATGCGCAATTCTAGGTGCTTTAAATGAGGAAGTGGTAGCTTTGGAACCCAAATGAAATTTGGTTATTTTAATTTATACAATTTGTGAGATGCGGAACATCAGATTAAGAAGACGGATCTGCTGGTAACATGGGCTCCTATTTTTTGTAAATTATAGCCTGTAAGCTGACCCATTGGTGCATAAGGCGATTCGTGCGGACCTTTATTTTTGACATTACACTTTATCACTCACTCGGCCAGCCTAATGCTTGATCACCTTATTTCTATCCCTATTTGCCTGGTGTCACGTGGAAGCACGCCAAGGCTAGAAGCACCTCATCACTCTCCTAGTAGTAATGACAAATTCAAGGCTTTTCTTTTGTGTAGACCTCAGTCTACCTAAGAATGTGCAACTCGTAGCCGTCAATATTGGCGTTATGCGAATATCGTGGGATCCACCGTCTAATTCTCAACGCTCCGTTCTTGATTATTTTGTCAGTCGGTATCCCGACAAAAGGTATCACGACAATTCCTTCATCACCGAAAATCGAGACCTTATGTTCACGGACTTTAAATCAAGACAAAATAATTCTGCTATTGTTAGTACACTCATTTAAACTGATGGCCCACGTAGACCCAAAAATATTAATTGATATAGCGAAAAAGTAAGCGCAGTTACATCACTGTTGAATGTTGTTTGAACATAGCCCTCAATGGTATCTATCTAAGGCTTTGGAATTAAATCCTCGAGTCGATTATTACTATCTCTAGCCATGAAGTCGACTACAGATAGTAAATTTGGCGTACTTTGTGGGGCAGCTCCAATTACCCATCATGCACACTTTTGAATTAGCTGGCATGCATGTATGCTGAATAGCAACATAGATGAAATTCGGCGCTTCGCATAGAGAGAGAAGAAGCGCCTGTTGCTACTGAACAGACCAAAACTACTTTCGCAATCACGATTAGGAGACTTGTTTCGGATCCTGTGATATCCACCACTAGTGGCGGGTCTACCTCCACCACTTGGGTCATTTCAGCTCTATTCTCTTCCATGGCTCTGGCACTGTCGTCGACTTTCTTTCAAATCTATGAACACAGTTACCTCTTTTACTCTAACTAAATAAGACAGCCCATATGCAAGTTTGCTAAACACAGTGTTTTTATCGCAGGATTCATTAATTTAAGCAACTCTCGAGTTGATACTCCTCTGTCTTGACTAGGCAATCAGAGGACCCATTGCGGCCTATTTTTCTGCATTGAAGAGCATAATTCTTCACATCGTCATTCATTTTTATTAATATTTAAGTAGGCATGCTCTTGTGCTGGACATAGTAGAAATTGTCTCGCGCTTTATCCCTTGCTCTCCATTGTTTTTTATTTTGTTGGCCGCACTTTGGAGATAATAAGTCTGTCAAGGTTAGGTGCCGAGTATTCATCGATGTGCGCTCATTACTAGCCCTACCCTGTGGCTGTGATGCAATTGGAAACACATTCCAACTCAGACCTAAGCCCAGGACGCATTCAAGACCACTCTTCACTAGCCAAAAGCTAGGCTGACACACCCACGATGGCCGATTGAGCAGCCCGTATTAGCAGATAGAACTGGAGCTACTCACCCACATTGAAAACCTAATCGCATCCTCGTTAGTCTGGTAAATGATGACCATCCAGTGCCCTAACTTCAGAAATGATTAGGAAATCACTTCTTATCACTTTGTAGGAGCAATCCCCAGGCCCTACTGGGGTCCTGATCAGTGAGTTCGACCCTTTTATGTCAATCTTGTTTCAAACAAAAAGTTGTTGAAGATGAATAAGACGTTTAATAAAGAGTTTGATAGGTGCACTAGGCACGAACCATGGCTGGGACACCAGCTATTTCGTCTGGTGCAAATCGGGCATAAATGCTAGGTGCACACATCCAAAAACTCTAAAACAATTGCATAAATTAGATAGCATACTAAAGAAATGAAAGAAGGTGGGGAACGATGGGGCTTCTTGTAAAAACACTAACGATATTTAACGTACGTGTGATTGCGCCATATGTCGCATCTTAAAATAGCGTAAATTTACAGCAGTTTGGCCTGGACACATCGACGAATCGCAAAGCGATTTGCTATGCGCACAACGGCTTTAAGGTGGCACTTATGGTTGCAGGTAAGTCAGCATTCAGTCAATGCAGATAGCTCAACAGCCACAGACCGCCATCCATTCTTCACTGCACAATGAGAAACCGTATTCTTTACCGAGAAATATTTAATCCCTCATAGGATGGCATTGTTTTTAGAAATATATTCCTGCACTAAGCCAGAATTCTGTTTCTTGTGAGCCTTTAAATTACATGTATTATTTAAAAAGAAGAAACATGGGAGGGTGACTAGTGTTATTGCATCGAAAATGATGTGAAAAGTTTGCTGCAGATTTGCACATATGCCTTGAGACAAAAATATCAGGGTGGCCATTTCACCGCCACCGTTATTGATAACAAAGAATTACCTGAAGCCATGAAATGAGTGCAATTCTTACTTAAAATAATGGCATGAAGGAGGCACTTGACTGGCTGGAACTCGTGCCACCACAACTCGCAAGTGGGCATGTGCAAAGCCCAGCTGTCAGTGGAATGGTTTGTGGATCGAATAAGCCCAATCAGTATTCTTCTGTTAATGCGATACTCTATGCTCTAGGGCTATCAGGCAAGAACTGAACAATAGCAAGCGCGACTGAGACACCACATGGTTGAGAAAAGGCGCATCCGCACCTGTAAGCAATTGAGTGCGGTCGTCAGACCCTATCAGCTTAGCGCAAGGCCATTAATCGAGGCATATTGGGAATGAGCTAAACTGTCTTGGGTAACAGGTGCACACCCAAATGATCGCAGACCTTTTAGCATTAGGGCTTGATAAGACTTTTGCGTGCTATTTGACTGAACGCACTTAAATTATTATCTATTTTTAGGAGAAGGACTCTTCAAGCGATATGAAGTGAACACTTGCACTTCGCAGAGTACCGATATTATTCAATGATTTTCCTAGCAGCGATTAATCGTTTTACACTAAAAGTCGTTTTCGAAAGCCTAAAATCTTGCGGTCAGTGCAAAATAGACTGGAAACCAGCCTGGTATGGTCTAACCTTTGAAGTGCCCCGATATTACATTCGTAAGCACATTAGCTTTCAAGCACAAAATAATCTTAAATTGGATTTAGCCAATATTTATTTTTTGTAATAAATCTAGTTAGAATTCAAAAATAGCGGTTGATATCATTTAAGATGGGCAATCCCACCCTTGCGTCACGTATGTGTGACGCGCCTGATCGTGCTGGCCTCTGCCACAGATTTGTTGTTTGAGATTAACAAAACGTGACCAGTCTGTAGCGTGACGGCTGTGGAGTGGTCACTAAAAGGCACACCTTGACACGCCGGTGCAAGATTACGTGTTTCTCTGCAGATTGTATTTCCGCCCTGGTGGCACCGTCAGAAGACGAGACCTCCTCTGTGGTTCAAAGCGGCAGACTATGAACCTTGCAGCGACTCTTTAAAGGGAATTGATGAAATAAACGCGGCTGGATGGGAAGTCGCACTGCCGTCTGCTTCCCACATTGACAGTTGACTGCTGCGACGTTACGCCCTATCATCTCTTTTGGTCACTCCTATCGCATTCCATGTAGATGTTCCAGTACTCCACGCACGACAAGGCGGCCAGCAGCGCAGGCGCACTACCACTTGGTGTATTCATTAGCCCCTCTACCGCTAATGCAAATTCATTTGCAGCATCGAAGAATCGTATGGGTTCCAGGCTGTGCGCTTATGTGTGAGTAGCGCTGGAATTAAACGAATATCTAGATGCGTGGAGACTTGGCTCTTGTTCACAGATTAAACATGAAACAATTGTTTTACTACACAAATGTAGCAGAGGCGACGGTTGATGGTAATTTTGTGTCTTTATAAGGTCAACTCTTTCCTCAGGCCTGACACCGCGAAAGGACTAGACGTAGACGCCATTTTGCGAACATGTCTGGTTGCCTTAATGGGACAGGTTGAGCTTAACCAAAGCTCCGGCGGATGCAATCAGCATATGGTTAAAATATCAAGCCTCCGAGTTTATTTTAGATGGCCAAATTTTTCTTAAACAAACAGATTTAACGCTGTGATAACTACGACATCCAAAATTGAGGCGCAAGGTGGTGCCAAAAAGCATCGTATGAGGTCTGCTAGTTCTAACCGAAACACTCTAAAAGGCATATGCTTAGCCTTTTAGTTCTACCCGCGCCTCACTTTCATGGCCATCCCTTTGTTGCTTCCGTGCGAATTCCAATTATTTTCTTTCCATCATTGAATGGATAGTAAGTTCCACGCGGCACGGTAAATAGTCAGGTAAGTCGATCATCAACCACTTTTATTTAAAGTGAACTTGCAACAGCTGTACAGCAAAACTCGGTGGGACAAATCGCTGCTTCTTAAATGAATGCATTCTCACGTGAGGAAAACACGCTGTAGTCTGTTCGACAGCAACCAGGTAAACGACAGACGGAGGCATAGCCGGCACTCGACAAGGAAATAACGAGCCGTTAGAATGTTTAAGCTGGCACATTACTTCCCGCAACTGCCCATCCGTGATTCAACTGAACCAGCACACAAAATAACTTCGGGTAGTTTTGGCTTGGAGGCCGATTAATGAGGATGTGATTGGATTCAGGCTGACACAGTGAGGGTGGCCAATTCGTTGGTAAGTCCAGAACCAGTAGCCAGTGTTAGTGCACATTCCCTCACTGTGGTGAGTTATGTAGTTCAGTCTTCCTTGACTCACTTCGTGCGGTGATTCGCTTAACACGATAATGCAAAATCACACCTTTGAAAAGACCATCATTCCAGGACTGGAAGAGCTGCGCGGTACCCAACAGGCTGATCTTGTCATCACTTACGCACAAAATGACATCATGTAGCTGCGTGTATTTTGAACTGACGATCATTGTTCGAAAGCGTCGATTTGGAGTCCTGTCAGTGAGACTGGGCATGGTGGAAGGCTGAAGTTGCGCTGTGCCCCTACATAAGCACGTGACTCTACATCACAAGGATGGTTTCGAGGCACTGTTGTCTCCCACCATGCTCAAGTAGGAAGCTGGAGGTCTGAGATACCCCAATTTATCTCGAAATGCTTGATATTGTATACAGTGCTCTAACATGACCAAATACTAAAAACTCACTCCAGTGGATATCAGGATGCGCTCTACGATGACATGCCTTATCCAGGCCCACTTCACAGGTGATAAGTCTTGCTGAGTAAGGGAAATAGATTAGAAACGTAAAGTAGAAATCAGACTACCGACTATAGTTACAAGCAGGTTACTAAAGTGACTCCTTTTTAGACTATGATGGTAGCGAATCTTCAGCCTACACTAATCATTTTATTAAAGGACAAATCAAACATTTTTAGATTTCAAGGAGGACATTGGAGGTTAGCAGAGCAATTGAGGAGAGCACTACCATACAAAAACATGTCATCACTCTGTCAACTAACAATCGCATAGTTATGACAAAACTTACATCACTAACTCATGTTTGGAAAAGTGGGTTTGATAAAAGCTCGTGTGCATCGCGGACTTATAAAGGATAAGGTGACCCAATGTGGACTGAAATTTGTGCAGAAGGAAAGTTCTCTTCAAAGTTGATCGAAATGGGTGAATGAGCAAGCTTAAAGTGCTTGGATGTCGTCAAGAGCGAGCGATAGTGCAAATGGCTGAATCCTCAGTTCACGAACGGCCATGGCTAAGACACGAATTGGAGGGCAAAAAGGCATGACGAACTGCAAAGGCGTGGATTATAACAAGAGAAACTGCAGTTAGAATAGACAAAGACATGAACTTAAAAATAAATACGCGGTTTTCAGGGACTAGAAGGTAAGGAATGGGGAACGAACTCAACATCAGCAACATGATAAATGCATTTATCGACAGCGGTCTAGAACGTAGAAAGGCACTTCCACCTACCAACGCCCCAACAGCCAAGCGATGTTTGCAAGCATGAGATATGTAGTCGCACATAGGCGATAAGTGTTACTGGTGAAGAGAACCGCAGCACTAATCCCATTTGCCACCACTAGGTCAGACAGTTCTTTTCCACTAAGTCGGTAGGAATGGTGCTACTGACAAGATATTGGGTAACAGAACAAGTCTGCCTAAATATTGCATACCTTTCTAAATATTGCGTGAAAAGCTTCATGTGATCAGCTCAAATACACTTGCAGTTGAATGTGATGAATGCTGACGCGGGGAATCTACTTGGTTGGCTCTATTCAGCTAATCGACAACCAACTCGTCTGGTGCTCACTCCAGCTCTTCATCTGCTATTTGGTGGAGCTAATCGATCTGGGTGTGACAGATGAGCCTTCGGAGATGAAGAGCGGTAATTGTAAAGGAGGAACTCATTACAATACCACAAGTGAGTTACTTTGTTTCCATTTTTGATCCCTAAATTTGACCTAAAGGACAAAAAGAAACCACATCTGTTTGGGTATTAGGTATAGAGGTTTTATGATTCGCACATCCATATCTGCAATTTTATTTGCCTCCAAACATTAACTTTTTGATCTAAAGGCAATAACGTTCGCCTTTTATTATAATTTGCATCAATTTTGAAGATTAGCAGTTGTTGTCAATTAGAATGGGCAAGTTATTTCTTAGACGATAAAGATCGGTCAAGTTGGGCTGTGCCACGAAGGCATTAAGTGCTGGCGGAATTTCCTTGAGCCCAACCTGCAGTGTGGTGGCTGTGGAATAGTTTCTGGGAGGCACACTTTCTTATACGAGTGCGAGATTACTTGTTTCCCTGCAGATTGTAGTTTTGCCTTGGTGACACGACTTGGAGTCGAGATCAGTGGGTGTTCACCACCTCCGTGCCTCAAAGAAATCGCTTATTAACTTTACGGCGACTCCACAGAGAGAATGGATAAAATCAAAGAGACTGGATGAAAAGTCGCACTGTGGTTTGTTTTCCACATCAATAGAGCTTTGATTGATCAACATAAAGTGCATCTTAAAACATGTATAACGCATATTCTAAGTACTACTGCTGAGCCTCTATTAGGTCTGCAAATGGAAGAAGGAGGGCTTAAATGGCCACGTGAGTGAGGCGGCATGCGAATCAGATGTCACGATTAGGCAAGCTGATAAGATCCCGGATCCTAAATATAGGACTCAGTCTACACCGTAAAATCAAGTTGATGATGATGAGACCCATTAATTCAACAGTGCGTCCCTTATGTAGTTCGTCGCATAACATCAAATTTCGGAATAATAGAGTGATGGCCCATTTCGGAAGGTCAGTGGTCTGCTTAATTGCTTCACCAACAAAATCTTGCCTCCTCAGACTTTGAAAATGATTAATTTTAGTGCCCATTAGGATGATCAGTGTAGGATGAAAGTCCATCTCTGCCACGTTTCTAAAGGGGGTCGCTGAAACTGTTTGTACTTAAGGTTCTAAAGTTTGGCATGACTACGACACCTTACTGTGGTAATTTGCTAGCAGCGGCACTCGGTAGCCTGAATTCCACCTTATACTGGCAGTGAATCAGGTCAGTCTCTTTTGCTTTCTTTGGGTTATTCGAAGTCCTTTCTCTACCTCAGCAAGAACTATCACTAGTGAGGTGGATCTGGTCAAGATATGCCCACGCACGACGGATTCTCTCACTCACTGAGCGGACGTGAGACTAGAGGAGGAGGTGGGAAGTTGCAACTTTAGTGCACTCTATTTGGGTCTCATACACAAGTTGAGAGCACCAATGAATAAGATTTACAACGGCCCAAAATGTTGAAGCCTTCTTAAGGAGGAAAAGTTGATACAAAGACATCCGCCTCAACGCATTGTGTGCTTTCCTTGGTCTCGGGTTTGATACACCGAAATCGCATGCAGCTTACCAATGGGAAGACATTTCACGAGGGACGAAGGCTTGCCAGTGATATGAACGCATTCTTTCGATAGGTTAGTCAGTCAATCAACAGTAATAGAATCGCGTGTATTTTGTTTCACTGGACGTCCTGGTCGTGATGGCTATGGTGTATCTACAAATTATGGGCGTGATGCAGGGAGATCTGCGAGTGGCGAAAGTGATAACCGACGTGGGTGGTTCCATAATGCTTGCTAACTTTCGATGGTGAAAATTTTCTTAGCTTCATTCGGGACTTTACAAAAAGTGAGCTTATTTGAGTCCTTACACACCCATCGGAGAAACGGCCACTCTATGGACACTAAGCGTTGATTGATAAATTGCATTCAGCTTGTTTTCTCTTTTTGCTGTAGGCACCAAAGGCAATGATGGACGATGACGAGCGGAGTGTTAAAGCTGATGTACGGTCCATTGGAGTCCTTATGTTTGAAGGTTTGGTTTGTTTATCAAATTTTGAGATGTTTCGTAGCAACAGAGATTTCTGTTTGCTTCTCCACCATGATGTCTTCCTGTTTCCCAATTTTATTTTCTTTGTTCTAAGCAGCTTCAAATCGTACACGCGTTGAAGCCTCGCCGCAATACCACGGCTATGCACATGAGGCTAAAGTTCATGGCGAATGTGAGCAAATGTGTGTGTCACATGCAGAGAAGGTGACGGTTAGTAGGGTGAAATGAGAAGATTGTGAGATGAAGCAACAGCAGGAAGAGAGGAGTAATATTTCTAAACGATAATTGTCTTGCCTGTTTAAAGCATGTGCCTTATAAAAAGGAGAAGTAGATGAGAAGTGTTTAAAAGGTGCAAGGAAAACAATACTTCAGCAATGAAGGAATAAATTGACGCGGTGGAAGTGAAGTTGACATGCGTTAATCAAAAAGTGTTTTTGGAGCAAAAGAGGGTGGGAAGGGAAGGAGGAAGAAAGGAAAAAAAGAACGTTGTATAAGTAATAGAGGTTGATGGGAGGGCGTGAGGAAAGGAGAGAACGAGAAGCATCTACTAGTAGGCTATAAGTAGTTGAGGTTAAGGAAAGAAAGATGCGCGTTGAGAGAAAGGAAGGAGGAAAGAGGGAAGGTGGCACGAGGAAGAGAGGTAAGAAAGAGGGAATGATGAAGGGAGGGAAGGAAGGTCCTCTACTAATAAGCTACAAGTAGGTAGGTGGTTGTGAGGGGTGGTGGGGGTAGGTGCATGCGGGTGGGTGGGATGGAGAGAAATGGAGGAGGCAGGCACCGGGGCCCAATGTGGCCACTACTAGGAGGATGTAAGAGGAAAAAAGGCGCAAATCGGAAAAACATGGCTAAAATTTATGTAAGAAATAAACAAGTGCAAATGAACTTGTAAGAAGGAAGGCAAATAAAAGGAATTCAAGGGAGACTTGGGTGGCATAGGGTGTACAGACAAGGGAAAAGTGTGAGTAGGAAATGCCTGGCTTCCAGTCCAGACTACCTCCCTGTCGAAGAGGAGAACTACATTTTGCTGCTAGCTGGTGTGCATGTGCGACAATAGAGAAAAGGAAATAGGAGTGGTAAAAGAGGACAAGAAGGAGGGAAGATGTCTGTGTGGATAGATTAATAAAAGAAGGAAAGAAAGAGCAAAGAAAAAGAAGAGAACCGATTAAAAGGGGGTTGCGCAAAAGCAGACACATCATCTGCCGCATTTGTGGTCCTCCTCTTCGTCTCTTTCTTTTTCTTCTCAGTGGGCACCGACACCTACCCCTTATCTACTCCGAGAGCATTTGGTGAAAATTCGATGCTTGTGAACAGTCTCTCTCCTTCTTCTCCTCTCTTCCTCTACTTGGGAAAGTGGACGCTTTCACTTGGATGCTAACCACTGTCAGCCACACTTTTTTGCTTTCATATCATTAAAAAAGCAATGGCCTTTCTTTTCTGCCATAAATTATATAAATTTTCAAAATTGGGGGTTGTCATCGCTTAAAATGGCAATTACTCCCTGCATCAAATATATGTGGCATGGCTTGGTTTCTAGGCAAGGGTGATCAGTCCCCCTGTCTCGTGCTACAGAAGCATTAAGTGAGATCAACACTAGTAAAAAAGACGTGATTTGTTTATTGTGCAGACGGCATTTGCCTAAGCCAAGCCTGTGGTGCAGCGGCTGTAGAATGGTCATTGGGAGGCACACTTTCCTATCTGCAAACTGTGCTCCCACTCTAACATCATGACCAGGAGACGAGACAAATGAGCACTTAGCCATTTTGTGCCTCAAAGGGACCGGTTAGGAGATTTGCAGAGACGTTGAGTGAAACAAATGGGGCTGGACTGGGATCGCACTGTTGTTCATTTTTCTAATCAACACATCCTTGACTGATTAATAGCAGATTTAATTAAAAACGTTACAACGGATAATTCAAATACTCCTGCTGCGCTTTTCTTGACTCTACAAGTGGAGGAAGGAGTGATTAAATGGCCACATGGTTGAGGCGGTATGCCAATCAGGGAGCAGGGTTAGGCAAACTGATGAAATCTTAGCCCCAAAGGTAGAGGACTTAGTCTACGCTGTAAAGTTTCTTAGAATCTGTGAGGGCCTGAACTATTCAGTAGTCACACGAAGGTCACACTCAAACTGAGAGGGGCTAGGCACCCCGAGTATGTCATTTAAACGCCACTGTTGCAGCCCAACATCCAGCCGCCCATTAATCCGCCGATCTACAATCTTAGTCAACCTTTTATTCTCTTGTTTATCTCAAGTTAAACAAAGTTCTAAGCCAAAGACGAACTTGTGAGTGGAGGAAGGGGACCACTCCGCCAGGGTAACAATAAATGATGGCCTTCTTCGTGAAGAATAAGGCTGGATTCCTTACTTTTCATGTCCATTTTTATAACTGTTCCTTGCTGCAATGTACCGTCGGCATATACTCTACCAGAATCACATGTTATAGCCTGATAATGCCAAGTGAACTCTCATGTCACACATGTGTGACGTAGAGGATATTGAACATAAAGAATGTGGAATAAAGAATACAGAAAATATCTATGTATATGTATATGTCAATGTATATTTATGCACATCAATTCTTATGAGTGTTATCTCAAGCATCGTTGACCAAGTATGGTGAATGCTTGCAAAGGACCCCACGCTGTTGTGGTAACCGATGGTGCAGTGACTTAATTTGGAAAGTGTAGAAAAGAAGGAGAGAAGTACGTTTCGGAATGCAAAGGGGTCTACTGACAGAATGAAGGTGACAGATACATTAACGGACGGCCACATTTAAAATCTGTAGGAACTACCAACTGCCGAACAGGGCATTGGTCGCGATTTCGCAAGTGCACTTCAGCTTGAAATTCAACTGCATTTTTCACTCAGCATTCCAATGTCAGTCAACGCGACGTTAAATTGCTGATACCGGTACAATTAGAAGTGGGTCTGTAGAGCCGCATGCATGCATCATTACCAGTGTTAACAAATTCGCAATGAAAATGTTTATGTTTCTTCGAGCCATCGAGCGAACTGCCTTCTCATGCAAGCCTCCTTCCAAACTTGGTCAAGTAGTGGCACACAAGAAGCACATCACTCCACCAGTGAGCCATCTAGCCCATGGCCGGCAAATGTGTCCTTCGTTTGCGCAAACTGAGGGTGAAATGGCAACTGGACTTGCGGTTGCAATCATCGCTCCTTTGCTCGCCATCTGCTGCCACGAATCCCAAAGACTTGCAATGCTTCCCATTGACAAGAATCGAGTAGTGTAAGGAGGCAAATTAAACTAATAAGTGTTGTATAGTTTAACATTTAAATGTGGATTAATAAAGAGCATTGCTTAGAAGCAAATACGATGCTAGCCGCAGTTGAGGAATGACGCATGAATGAAAGCCCTGTTTCCGTGTTAGCCAAGTTCCTTCATGATGAATCGGACTGACTAGTTGGGTGAAGTTGAAGACGACAATACCTCCATAGCCTCGGCGTGATGGGGGGTTATGTGCTTTGTGGAAGGCTTGATGCAAGATTATGATTTCCTAATGTCTATTCTTCTCAACTTCGCTCTTCAGCATGGGTTGCTGCAATAATAAAAAAATTCGTTGGTTTACATTGCGTGTGGCTGTAAAGCATCAGACCGTTTATGAAAGACAATGCGAGTAAATGTGTTGGTGCTTGGCAGAAGAAGATCGACCGAAGTAGTGCTTCAGCATTTCTGTCTCACGTAGATGGAAGTGAAGTAAACTGGTGAGTGAAGGATGGTGAGTCGGATGCAGTTCCATCTTCAAGAGTGATAGTTCCAACATCAGCTACGCATTTCTGACTCCACCTAAATCAAGAATGATTTGTTATGAAGACGCTAGAATAGTTTCACTTTCTCATGACTCTTGAACTTCTCCTCCCATATTAGCCGTATCCTGCTGCATTGGGGAACGTTTAATGTAAAAATGCATGCATTTGCAACACCTTTCAGCCATTTCTACCGCTGTACTCTTTTGGTAAAGAAGTTGTTTTAATCATGCCAAGCCTTAAAGGCCTTTCGGAAATTTTAGTCAAGTTTTTATTAGCAGCCGAGCATTATGGACTACCTTAAAAAACTACTAGCCACTTTGAGAAAACCGAGGCATTTCAGACCTCTAACACACCAAAACATTTGCCCTTCTTGTCAGTGGTCTTTTCAGCTACTCTTCTTTACACAAACAGATACCGTCGTAGAGATATGAGATGCCTGTGGGTGGTGTTGGTACGCAAGATAAGGGGACCGCAGCCGCCATTTCCGATGAATACTAAACTTCTTCGACCTCAGTGTGGCAAGTCTAAGCACGCCTAGCCAAAGTACCTCAGTAATGCAACAAAGTTGCAGAAGTGCCTGTTAAAGTGGAGCGAAATTAAAGGCAGACGCGTGCAACTGGGCCTAAAGAGGTTATGTCTTCGGCTAGTAAAAGTTGTCTACTTGCTAACGCTGCGTATCTCAACACTTACACTAAGGTGTAATAAGACCTTTTCGAGTAAACTTCAGCATTCCAGCTTGACGTTGAAGTTGAAGAGGACGCATTGGGTCCACTGTCACGCCATTATATTTGGCTGTGGCATGCTAAGGACTGCAGAACAAGTAAATGCGCAGCGTGCACCGAAGATGGTGGAATTGACATGAGGATTGTGGTTGCATGGAATGAACACAGTGTGATATGCCAATCATCAGCATGGGGTCATGACAACTGCCATAATGCTTTCCACCACACATTATCAAACAGTCCAAGAGACAGCTCTACAGAATGCTCATAAGCATTGTGGCATCATCGCCAACTATCACGAACTGGTAAGTCCCACATGTCACACATATGTGCCACGTGCAAACTTGAGTGGAGAACTCAGGGCATAACATGTAAAGTTGGTAGCGTACACGACAATTACAGATTTCAATTGAGACAAATGAATTGAGACTTGACATAAATATTGGGCGATGCAGTCTTCTTCCTCACGAAAACACTACCACTCTGTGCGATCCTGCTGGACACCTAGATGCCCAGCATATCCCAACGCAGTGCCCTGCTTCCTCCAACCACCGCCTCGTTGTTTGCTTAGCAATTTAATCGCACTGACCTAGGTGAGAGACTGAGAGGTAAAGCAAGTTGATGAGAGCATATGTGTTTGTGTCGAATGTGGAAGCTGGATGGGCAACTTGATGGACAGTTGGAGGGTCGGCTGCGATAGTAGCATTAAGAGGACATACTCGATATATCTCGGCCCTCTTACTTTGAGCGAGGCTTTTGTGTGACTACTAAGTGGTTTGGGTCCCACGGATTCAGATGAAAGTTAGAAGGTAGACTGACTCCTTTACCTGATGACTGGGAATTTGTCAGTTCGCCTTGATCGTGACCTCTGATTTGCACGCCACCCTAGTCAACTGGGCATTTGACCATTCCTTCTCTCAGTTGCGCTGCACATAAATGCGCATAAAAGTGTTCAACGCTCCGTTATGCGTACTTTAAATTAACCTTTCTTACCAAGCAAAGATGTATCGATGGGTAAAATGGGCAGAAGTTAGACGCTCACCCACTCTCCTATGTAGAGCCACTGTAAGGTTTGTAGCAAAGAAGAGCTGAGTGATCACTAGATTTGTTCCTTAATTGCAATAGTAGCGCTTAAACGAAAACCGCAGAGGAACAAGTGATCTTGCATTCGAGTACGAAGGTGTGCCTCTCAATCACCGCTCCACGGCCGCCACAGCGCAGGATGGCTTCAGGTCACTGCCGTCAATCCAACAAACTCATCTTGTTCGTTTTTGCTTGCATCAGTTGCAATTAATGCGTCCGCGGCACGATCTAGGAAGACTGATCGTCAGTTCCGAATAAATGACTTGTGTCGCATAAATGTGACGCAGCGGAGTAATCGTCCATTTTAAGTGACAACAATCACTACATTCTGTATTTGACCAAAAGTGCTGCTTAAAGAAAGCATATTGTCTTTCTGTTTAGAAGCCAATGCATTTGCAAATGCTGATCTGCCTTCATCGCTGAATGCAACACAAAGGACAATCAGTTGCTGCATATTAGCCCCTACAAAACCACTGTTACTCAGACCTACAACTCCAAAAATCTGCCAAGTGAGACAACACTTGTACGATGCGGTTCCCCTACGCTAAAACCTCATACTTAAGGACTCAAAGGACCATACATCAGCTTTAACACTCGATTGGTAGGCGTCCATCATTTCCACTGATGATACTCACGAATAGACGTAGCACCTGGAAGGCGATAAAAATGCCAGAAGAACGCAATTCGTCGAGTGATGCTTAGCGTTTACAGGTAAGACGTTGCTCTGACGGACATGCAAAAGCCCACTTAAAGTCAGACTCAACAAAATTTCGACTGTAGTCAAAGTCAGGCGAGCTTCACGGTGCCATCCACGTCAACCATCACAATCGCTGATCGCAGATCTCTGTGCACCACCTCCTCAATCTCTACATACATCAGAGCAATCACGACCTAGACGTTCAGTTAAGCAAAGAACGCATAATTCCATGATTGCTGACTGACTGACCGATAAAACGAATGCGCTGGTGTCGTTGACAAGACTTAAGCTTTTGTAAAACCTCCTTGCTCTGTGGTGAATTACATCCGCTTTGATGCAAAAAGTGCGTGGACGAGACTTGTTCAACTGTGTTCATTATCTGCTACTGTAAGTAAATGAACAACTTCTGCCTCTTGTGCCGTTGTGGAGCTGGTTATACCAGAGTTGAGACAGTAAGGCAGCACTGGTAGCAGGGTTCATGGGTGTGCTTGCAGTAATATGGCAACGATCGCAAGCCTGAACAAATCAGAATCGCTTTCAGTGAAACCTGTGATGTGAGAAGCATGTCCACTGCTTAATCCGGAAAGGCTGATTTGCCTCATCAAATGATTGACATCGTGTTTCTCTACTTACGGTAATAAGGAGTAAATGAGTTGCGGGTAAGACCAAAGAGTGGGCTCTACGAAATCAAATGTCCTATTCTTCAATTCCGTACCGTATTCCGCTACGTGTCCTGCCGTTAGATGCGACCTGATTTGAACAGGAAAGAAAAAGTTTGGAAGGATAAAATAGAAGGCGACAGTGGACAACAATCTGAGCAATAGTGCAAATGAGGTTGGTGATGTTCAGTTGGCGTCTCTCAGCAGGCTTGAGGCAGTCGCAAAGAGCATTGTCGGGCACGAACTCGGTGACAATGAGGACTCCAGCTGAAGGGTACATCAAAAGAGATAAAGAGGAAACGCACGATGCATTGATGCGGAAGTCTTTGAATCCTCTTCCCCAACTCACGGAAGGCTTTGTCACTCTACGTGGACATGCCTAAACCAGACCCATCTCACTGTTGACTTGTCTTTGCTGAGTAAGAGAAAATGATTCCAAACTTTAAAGGGATGCAGAGAGAACTGATCCATTCTGCTTTCAGTGTAGGCAGGATGCAGACTACCAACTTACTGCAGTGAGATGTCAAAATCGTGCCGAACTACGGAATCCTCACTCAATCAGGTTCAGCAACGTCTCTTTAAACTGTTGCAGTGGCGAACCCATATTCTGCGCCGATGTGACCGATGGCCTTCCACTGCTTTATTCACCGCCATCAATGTCCATTCTGCTCGTGTAGGCATACGAGAGTGCGACTTGGCGGAACACAAACATGCCAGTCACTTTAGTAGTGAACAGAGCGTAACTTCACGTCTGAAATGAAATGAGTCCCTTGCACTCGTTTCATCCAATGCTAAACCACTGCTTAAATCCGGCATGCTTAAGTCCAAATCGACAACTGAAGATGTCCCTTTGATACTGGTCGCGTAATTTTATAAATTCCTTTCGATTACACCCCACCGTGAAATCTATGATGCTTCTATGCACACAGTCAACAGCCAGTCGACAAGCAGGCGTTGAATGGTATCGTAAAGTTTCGTCGTTGTGATGGAAGGATACAGAGCGTCCGCAACAGCTAGAAGCCCCTCAGCCACCACTGTGACCACAACAAATAGCGGTCTTACCCAGACTCCTGCAATCGCCACGTGAGAAGGATTCGCCACTAAGGGTAGAATGAGCAACTCCAGAAGTCACATTGCAAAACTCGCAACCACCTTGCCAGACGGATCCACGTCCACCGCCTTATCCGCCGCAGACCTATTCGTTTCCACGATCCTAGTGCTGGTGATAATCTTCGCCGATGACTGTTCTAAGTTCCAACTACTTCACGCACCCAGAACATTGCAGGTTGGAGTTTACTTTACCAAGCGTGTCGTTTGTTCCCTTGCAGGCTTCATTTGACTAGGACGTGGTCATTTTACAATCCTTTCCCTTTCCTCATCAAAAAGTGGTTAATCACAGCAAACTATTTATAAAGGACAAACACAAATCCTAATATTCTAGTCCATTATCAACTCGGATGTCACCATGTGAGGTATTTTATCCGATCCCATCCATCAACATCCCAAGCAATAGGGCCGATCCACGTTGGCCTCATCAATCAACATCCACCATCATTGAAATGACAAACCATTTGGCGAACTCTCGAGACAATCTTAATCGGCCACTGGAAGTGTTCTGTGGCAAAAAAAACAGTATGATTAGGTAGTTCGGTTGATAGACAAAAAGTCCCAACAATGACTACGGTCGTTGCTTTGACCTTTGTTATAGGAAATAATTGCATGAAGCAAAATGGATAAAGAAGTAGGTGTGAATGGGAAAGGGACTTGAAAGTAAGAAAATAATGAAAGAGAACCAAGTACTCAGTAAGATTACGACTCTTCTTAAAAAATTAGACAACGGCAACCAAAACCCATCCTTATTAAAATAAGGGAACATTTACAAACTGATCCCCCTCACAGACTTTCCTCGCCACCCACCCTCTCAATCGCACCACCGAGGAAGACCGAAGGACAAAGGCACAGCAGTAGTAGTAGCAGTTCGGGAAAAAGACAGTTATTTGTGCATTTCACGCACCACTGGCGACGAAGACAACGCATTGCACACCCTCACTCACCCCTTCCAGCAGCATCCTCCTTCCCTACGGTAACAGCAGAATCCATAGGGTTCGAGAACGGGAAATTTGCTCACCATCATGCGCATTCACGGCCAGCAGTAGTAGAAGAGGGAGACACTGGTCTAAAGGGAAAAGAAAATCAAAAATTGTAACTCCTCAAGACCACGAGAGTGACGCACAATAATCAAGCCCTGATATGCCTACCAGTCGCTAAGAGTCTGCTGACGCATCGCAAACACACTTTCATATAGCATGAGCTGCAAAATGTCGGAATGGACAGAAGCAAGCACGGCACTACTCCGCACACTCCAGCACTCAACACTCACCCATGCGGATATCATGAAAGATCCAACGAAAGCCTGACGCCCACACACCTCAGCAGCAGCAGCCAGTCATCCATGGTGTCAGTCCTCCTCCTCTGCCTCCTCCTGGAGCACATATCTGCACTGCTTGCCCGCTTATGCCTCACGGGAATGAATAGTCCACACTGGGGAGGGGAAGCAGGAAGCGGAGGAGGAGCCGTCGTCACAACAAGTATGTACGCGCATGCATTACAAATCAAGTACCTTGAAAAGAGTTACAAAACCGCGCTTATATGCAATGAAAAAAGGTTAGTAACCGATACGACAAGAAGCATGTGCTGCTTCAACCGTAAAATTAAACACACAACTCATCATTCCTTCTCAAGGCGACATCAAGCCCACCCTCCTTCAGTGCTACACCATAGTCTGCTCAGCCTACCACCATGCAACTCCCACGCAACGCTTGCGCCCAACAACATACAAGGTCACACCCACCGCTAGCTATCGCCCATGCTCACATCCACCATTACCCGACCGAGACGCCGTCGCCTCCACGGCTGACTCCGCAATCTCGCATTGCCTCCCCCATTTCACACACCCATCAAATGTCACATCACAACCACCACTACCAACAGCACGGTAAGTTCATAGCATCTGAAAAGGAGAATAAACACAAAATGAAAAAGTCAATGTGCGAACATCCAGTGCGCCGCAGAACTAACAACCGCAAACGTAACTACTGAGAAAAAAAGAACGCCTTAATAAGCAAACATTCAAATCCGATGCAAAGTACAGTTCGCGCCGTAATACGAAAAGCTCCCGACCGCCACGTCTTCTTTTGCTTCTGTGTCCACTTCACTCCATCACAAACTAACACTGCAAAAGCTGAACCCACAACCAAGCCATCACTATGGCGTAACACAACACGTCCCGCAACAATCCCATCAGCCCAAACAATGACCGTCCTCCCCATGCCAATCAGTGCTGCAGTCGCCTGGTAACCATTCTCCCCGCTCCATACATTGCTGTACGTTCCACTAACACAGACATCACAGCGACTGAAGTGACGCAGCTTCTACCACACATACCCACATGCAATGTGAAAGGACCTACATATAAGTGCTAAACAAATACCCCTACCAAAAATAAGAACCCGCATCGAATGCATTGTTGCGCAGAGGAGGTAACAACAGCAAAACAGCAACTTATTTCCAGCAGACAAATCTTAACCGAGGAACAGATGAAGTGCTAGCGAAGGCGAGGGCCCCACCTCACGAAAACTGCACCTACCTCTTCAACATTTATTCTAGCAAGTAAACACGTAAAGGAAGTGAAATGAATAATAATGAGGTATGACGATACAATGAACACTCATTAGCAATAAAGTAGCCGATAGGCACCAGACACTTAGTAAAGCTAAAGCGATCCTCGACAAAATTACGTCCCACTAATCCAAATCCACCGTCATTAAGTAAACAAACCAATCGAAGAATTGGCAAAACATTCTCAATTCATCGCCTCAAGTATTGTACAGCAGCCATCACGACGAGGACATCCAGCCAAACAAAGCACTCCTAATCCCATTATTGCTCTCTCACTGACTAACCTGCCTAACGAATGCCTTCTTACCATTGACAAGCCTCCACCCTTTGCAAAAATTTTCCTCGAGGTGGTAAGTTGCATGCACCTATAGAATCCTAACTACAAACGGTTTCAGGGACCTTGTTACGATTATGGCAGTGGCAAACTCCAGTACTCGTCCCATTCGCCACCACTGGATCAGCCAGTTCTTTCCCGCTTAGGCAGGTGGAATGATGCTACTAACAAGATATCGAGTAAAAGCACAATTTCGATGCACTTCATCGTGACTTTTGCATATAGAATTTTATATGCTCAACCCAAACGTATTTGCAGCTGGATGTAGTGATCGCTGGTGCAAGAACACCATGTGGATGGGTCTGTTTAGCCACCCGAAAGGCAGCGTGGAAGCTTGCGACTGCTAGAATGTCCAGAATCTATCAGGAGCGAAGAGAAGCTCTGAACGACCATCTGCACATGCAGGCAGTCCAAGTAGTGAGAAAACAAATGTTCTTGACCGACGAGTTGAGACAATCAGTATTGAAGAAGCAACACCTATCTGGGCACTCCTGTTTGGGTGGTTATCCCGTAGACCCGAATGGTTATTAGCCGCATCCATTTGGCTAACGTTAATGCAACACAGAAGGAAACCGAAGTGCCTGCAAATTAAAGGGTAATATTTGCGATCCGCTGCTGAATTTGAGAGCGTACAATGCATTCAGCATTCCCACCTGTCAACTCTGCAAAAGGAAGTGGATAAAGGAGCAGTGAATGTGCAATTCGCATGACTTCATAGTCGTATGTTGAAGCTCTTTCGCCTCAGATGGCAAACTGGTCGGATCGCTGAGGAGGTGAGTCTTCTCTTATTGGTGTGGAGGAGAACTCAAAAGCCACATACTGGACGACAATGATCGGTAGGAGGAGGAGGAGGACGTAGCTGATCATGCAGCCTGAGCAAACATCACTTCGCTTCAATGCCTTGCGATCGTCTTTAATGACAGCCGCTTAGCAGCCGATGCTCTGAAACCTAAAATTACCGCAGGGAAGGGAGCCGTGAGCATGGTTGCCACCAGAAGAAGCCAACATTGCATGCCGATGTCGTCCATTAATCTCATCGCTTCCCACAAGTTTTACACTCATCCAACTTACTGCGTCCGCCTTCTCCGGCACAAAATATAGTGTGCTGAATTTCGGCGTTTCGTCTACCTCTACCCAACTTTACAATGAATTTCCGCAGTAGCGATTTAGTGCAGAGTAAAGTGACCAGTAGTCACTCGCCTTCGAGCCCAGAACTCACATCGCAGTGCATATTTTTAACCAATCTTTTGTTAAGTAGACCGACAGGTATTTAGGTGGATAGACGGAGAATTGAATGTAGTTAGACCCAAAAAGTGGGCCCGAAGTGGTCGGTAATACGCAAAATAATTTAGATTTCAGGTGATAAGCTCAAATGCCATAAATTGGCATGTTTTTAACCTCATCGGAATTATTTGTGTGATCCTCTACTAGAAGTTGTGCGTCAATCGTTGCTGTGCAATCCACTTCATTGACATTCGCATCAAACTTCACATTAGCTATGAGTTTTGGCGCCATAGACAGGGCTGTCACCAACTTGTACCGCCTCAGGTGACACTTTAGTTGAGGTCAAGCAAGGCATGCTCTACCTCTAACAGAAGGGGAACACTTGCATTCTTGTGCAATCATACGAAATTAAAATCCTAAAAATAACAGCAGCACCATAAAAATCACCGATTTTGGGATCCTGCCGTCATTTTGAGCAATGATTTGCTTTTATCACTCTTTTCAAAGACGAAAATTGCATTCCTGATTGATGTTTTCACTTTGAACAGTCTTACTAGTCACGTGTGTTAGCCCCACTACGTTTGATGAGTCCCGCACAATCACTAGCACGGGTGAGTGCACGACAAAAGACTAAGCTAATTCATGTGGCATTTGAAAGATGCCGCTGACACCATCCTGACCAGTCGGTTTGGTGTGACTTTCTAAAAGGTCAACCTTGATGCGATCGTTCTGCAAACTATCACTAAATTCAACGCTGACGAGCAAAGTAAATGGCAGTCCTCAAATGGCGACCTATTCGCTGTTCGTCCATGGAATGCGAACCTGCTAACTTGTGGCATAAAGTTGATCCTTTGCCTTTGGAAGCATCAATTTCGACGGCTTCAAGTAACGCATGTCTGGAGACGATTGCTTGCAAGCTCTTTGAAGACAGTTTAAAACGGCTTAACGCCAACTTTATACTTATGCCGAGATCCAACACTGAATTATCTGTCAATCTCAATCTGAAAAGTACGAAACGAATCGATGCTAGTGTGTTCTTTGCAATTCTTTTGGACGGGTACGAATTTGTGAACAAAGTGATGAGACTGTGTGAACATGTGGTTGTGGATGAAAACAAAGCAGACAAACTGAGTAAATGAAGGCTTTCAGTAATTCGTACGTACGTATCCAGCGAAAAATTAAAGGAGTAACAATGTACAATGGCTTAAAATTAAGTAGCAACGTCTGGATAATCTTATTTCAGGTTTCCTTTCTTCCTATGTTGCAGGTGGAAGTGAGGAGAGATGAGTTAATTTACACGACCATCCATTTCGCTTTTCATGTCTCCGGGCTCACAAACGGAGGTGCGCCAATTCCGTAGAAAGGCTACACTCACTTTCAAGCTTTTCGCGCATTCTTTCAAGGTTCTCCTTTGTGGCCTCTTTATTGGCGTCCGTCCAGCTGATCATCTCCTCACACTTCGCTAGTATATTGTTGCGGCACTTGTTCGACATTTTCTGTTTCACCTCCTCTTTCTCCAACTCCCTCTTTATGCTGTAAGCATAGTCTACCAACTTATTCATCGCCGCCATCCTACATCTCTCCTTCTCATCCTGCTGCTTGAACTTCTTTGCATTCTCCAGAAGCTGCTCTATCTCCTTCTCAGATAGACGACCCCTGTATTTGGTGATGTCGACGATTCCACTGCCGATACATGAAGAATACTGTTGTCGTCGATTTCGAAGGTCACGTCAAATTTAATCGCCTCGCGCGGCGCCGGTGGGAGACCGGTCAACATAAATTTGCCCAGCAAGTTGTTGTCACTCGCCCTTGCTCGTTCGCCTTCAAAAACCTAAAATTCCGCTTCGGTTTGATTGTCATGAGCTGTGCAGTAGACCTTTGTCCGCTTCGTCGGAATCCGCGTGTTACGCATTATCACCGTCGAAAATGAACCATCACGGACCTCCACACCCAGTGACAGTGGTGCTACCTCCACTAACATCAAGTCCTGCATTGCCGCCGGTCGCTGACTGGTCAGATTTGCCGCCAACAACGCTGCTCCGTACGCTACTGCCTCGTCTGGGTTGACAGACTTTTTTACTTCTCTGCCATCGAAGAAGTCCTGCAAGAGCTCTTGCACCTTTGGAATACGCGTCGATCCGCCTACCAACACTATCTCGTGAACATAAGCTTTCTCCATCTTCGCAACATCCAGCACAGTCTTTACTGTATCCACTGTCCTAATGAAGAGATCTGAGCATAAGTGCTCAAATCGTGCCTTCGTCAGAGTCGCAGTGAAATCAATGCCTTTGAACAATGAATCAATGCCTATGGTGGCACAATCAATTGAGCTCAGTGATCTCGTTGCCATCTCACACTCCTTTCTTAGGCGGCTGATTGCTTTCTTGTTGGTCTTTAGGTTTCTTCCTTTGTGCTCATTATTAAACACCCCCACAAAGTGGTCCACTAGTAGGGAATTAATGTCCTCGCCACCCAGATGCGTGTCACCACCGACTGCCTTCACCTCAATTTTTCCATTTTCTATAGACAAGATGGACACGTCGAAGGTGCCGCCACCCCAATCATAGATGAGCACATTGCGCTGCCTGTCGATCCTCTTGTCCATGCAGTGGGCGACGGCAGCTGCTGTTGGCTCGTTGACGACACGTAGCACGTTCAAGCCCGCTATTTTTCCTGCATCGATTGTGGCTTGACGTTGATTGTCATTAAAGTATGCTGCCACTGTGATGACAGCATCCGTCACCTTTGCATCCAAGCACGCTTCTGCTGTTTCCTTCATATTTGACAGCACCATTGATGAGATTTGTTCCGGAAAGAAACGCTTTGTCTCATTGCGGTATTGTACCTCAATAATTAGCTCCTGAATTTTGCCACACGACCATGCATAAAAGCAGTTTACTCAGCTCGGCCCTTCGATATTCACCTAGTGGTTGCTAAATCTGCTTCAAGTATTAATGAAACAATTAAGGCATTCAGTAACCTCTTAACTTTTGCATTTACTATTATCTTGTGCTAAAATGGCATTAGACCTTGCAGGTTTCTAGAAATTGGACACTTTTATAATTTGGGTTTGCTGCATATAACACATTTTGTAAGATGACATAATTCACATTCTTGGCATGATCAAAGGAAAAATATGAGCTCGTTACAACCGCAGCATTCCTGTAAATTCAACGCACTGGTGTCAACACGCAGTAAAGTCCGAGAATTCAGGATCAAAGCTTTCCTACCCATGCTAAAATCCGCACCGTTCAGGAGTCGCAGAAGTAATTTCATTGCCTTAAAGTAAGCTTGACAAAAAAATTAGGTCAGGCTTTAAATGGCTGCAATGTTTCGAGATGAATAAACACTTTTGGAACGTGGATATGCGGGAAGCATCGTGCTCAACTTCGGACTCGTCGATCCACAGGAAGCCGCATACATGTGACACAACAAATCCTGCGATGGTAGTGCCCTTTTCCTAAGTGCTATATCCCGTGACCTCCTAAAGCTGACAGTAACCGTGACACTTATGCTCTTTATATGCGCTTTGTAGGCGAGAGGAGCAAAGCAATTTGGCCTGGTCGTTGACACGTGGTAGGTCTCCTGAGCCTGAGTCTCCTCAGTCGTCAACACTTTGGCCCTGTCACTGCATATCTGTCCTGTGCTGTAATAAAGGTGGCCAGAAATATTCAACATTCTCATGGCAAGGATGGAAGGAACGAGCAGGAAAAGAAAGAACCGTCTGCGGCAACATCATCTGTTATTTTATTCGTGCAATTGTATGCCGTCGAAAATAGGGTCGTGGGTAATTTCAGTTAACATAAATTATAAATTTTAGGAGGCGACTTGGGATTAGTAAAAAATCCGTCCTTCGCATCGCTATTGCGCCTTAATTTCATTGCCCAGAATTTTCCCATCAATTACGCAATTCCCTAAATTACTTGATGTGGTCCGCAAAAAACACAAAGCAGTGCGCATCATTAGTGATTCACAAAAACGGAAATTATTCACTAGAACAAAAATGCATTTGTTAAGTCAAATAAACCGAGTGCTACAACGACAAGATCGAACGAACATAAAATAACTTGGTTCAATAAGAAGGTTAGTTAAAGGCCTAACCAAGTTTTTATTCTGGATGGATGTGATTCCAACTGCTAACAGCATTTGAAGGGCCGGCTTTGTCCTCACTTCATAGGCCCGCATGTTTTCCACCATTAGCCGAATCTGCCTGTCTTTTCTCCTTTCCTATACGTTGCTTACGTCTTTTTTTTGTAAACTCTCCCATCTGTGAGATAAAAAAGCGCGCCTGCTAATGCTCCCAAAGTTGTGATGACGGAAATCCAGACTTCATTCTTAAAGTCGATGGCAAAATAATATGGTTTTCCCAATCAAACGCCATCGCTATCGCCCATCTATAGCGCACGACCGGCGAGCTTTAATGTGGGAAATCACCAATCGTACCGACTTGCGGTGTTGTGAAACGTTCAATAGAGCACAACTTTTGAAAGGTTGTCGAACCCCAAAACAACAATGCGACTGCTGTCTACTTTCAAGCTAATGAGCATCCCATTCTTAAAGCCCCATATATCAGCGAAATTTAGCGCATTAAAAGTTTATAAATGCATTTCGCTCTAAGACATATAAAGGAGGCATACCAAAAAATTACAACGAAGTACTGGCATCCCTCACAGCGCTCAATGTAGGCAATCCGAAAGGCGGAAGACCGGACCCAATCGAGGAGGGTGTGGAGGTCGTTCAGTGTTAAATTCTCAATGCGAATAGCAGGGTATTGCTGCGAAACATAACCGCTACATCCGTGGAGGAGAGCACGGACTTCATTCAGGTCAGCCTGATCCCATGTTTCGCTTTCGAATTCTAGACACGTTTGACCGGTCATCGTGTGATCGCGTCTCAGGTGAATGCGAATTTCGCGTGCATCTCTTAAGTTCACTAAAAGAAGTAATAACAGCTCACATGCACAGACCACCACTCAGTCTATTTGGCATCGATGAACTCGAAGAAGCAAAACAATTGCTTGAAAATTCTCCCAAAATGCTAAATACGAATTATTTCAAACGAAGAATCGCTTAGAACTAATTTCCTACCCTTTTTGAATTTTTCGGAATAATTAAATTGTAAACGGAAATCGGAACCGCCAATAAAGTCCATTGCTCACAAGTGTTTTAGCATTTGTGGCGCACTGATTTTACCTTTGTGGCACAAAGCTCTATTCGCAACGGAGACTCTGAGAACAAACCTTCCTCACCCAACTACGCATCATGGCGAGTGCTTGAATCTGCGCGCGCAGTCCCTTGGACGGTGGTGTCAATCTTAGAGTTAGTGTAGGTGCAAGCAACTTTTGTTGTTCATCCAAGTTAATGGCGTTTGATTGGGAAAACCATATTATTTTGCCATCGACTTTAAGAATGAAGTCTGGATTTCCGTCATCACAACTTTGGGAGCATTAGCAGGCGCGCTTTTTTATCTCACAGATGGGAGAATTTACAAAAAAAAGACGTAAGCAACGTATAGGAAAGGAGAAAAGACAGGCAGATTCGGCTAATGGTGGAAAACATGCGGGCCTATGAAGTGAGGACAAAGCCGGCCCTTCAAATGCTGTTAGCAGTTGGAATCACATCCATCCAGAATAAAAACTTGGTTAGGCCTTTAACTAACCTTCTTATTGAACCAAGTTATTTTATGTTCGTTCGATCTTGTCGTTGTAGCACTCGGTTTATTTGACTTAACAAATGCATTTTTGTTCTAGTGAATAATTTCCGTTTTTGTGAATCACTAATGATGCGCACTGCTTTGTGTTTTTTGCGGACCACATCAAGTAATTTAGGGAATTGCGTAATTGATGGGAAAATTCTGGGCAATGAAATTAAGGCGCAATAGCGATGCGAAGGACGGATTTTTTACTAATCCCAAGTCGCCTCCTAAAATTTATAATTTATGTTAACTGAAATTACCCACGACCCTATTTTCGACGGCATACAATTGCACGAATAAAATAACAGATGATGTTGCCGCAGACGGTTCTTTCTTTTCCTGCTCGTTCCTTCCATCCTTGCCATGAGAATGTTGAATATTTCTGGCCACCTTTATTACAGCACAGGACAGATATGCAGTGACAGGGCCAAAGTGTTGACGACTGAGGAGACTCAGGCTCAGGAGACCTACCACGTGTCAACGACCAGGCCAAATTGTTTTGCTCCTCTCGCCTACAAAGCGCATATAAAGAGCATAAGTGTCACGGTTACTGTCAGCTTTAGGAGGTCACGGGATATAGCACTTAGGAAAAGGGCACTACCATCGCAGGATTTGTTGTGTCACATGTATGCGGCTTCCTGTGGATCGACGAGTCCGAAGTTGAGCACGATGCTTCCCGCATATCCACGTTCCAAAAGTGTTTATTCATCTCGAAACATTGCAGCCATTTAAAGCCTGACCTAATTTTTTTGTCAAGCTTACTTTAAGGCAATGAAATTACTTCTGCGACTCCTGAACGGTGCGGATTTTAGCATGGGTAGGAAAGCTTTGATCCTGAATTCTCGGACTTTACTGCGTGTTGACACCAGTGCGTTGAATTTACAGGAATGCTGCGGTTGTAACGAGCTCATATTTTTCCTTTGATCATGCCAAGAATGTGAATTATGTCATCTTACAAAATGTGTTATATGCAGCAAACCCAAATTATAAAAGTGTCCAATTTCTAGAAACCTGCAAGGTCTAATGCCATTTTAGCACAAGATAATAGTAAATGCAAAAGTTAAGAGGTTACTGAATGCCTTAATTGTTTCATTAATACTTGAAGCAGATTTAGCAACCACTAGGTGAATATCGAAGGGCCGAGCTGAGTAAACTGCTTTTATGCATGGTCGTGTGGCAAAATTGAGCCGTACTATGACGGATTGTGCCCAAGTAATGCAGATGAATTATTTAATGAGCAAAATACCCCCAACATTCATATTGATGCGCATTTAATGTTTGCATACATTACAATGTGATGGCATTATAATTGGCGCCGACATCGATTAAGCACTTATGCAAAAATGAAGTCGTAGTGCTCGAAACCTCTTTAAAGCAAAGGAAATTGGCCACTTGAACGAAATCGCAGACCTTGAGGACTGTAGAGTCCGCGTAGTGTGAAGTTCAGTTAAGCAGACTTCAAAGAACGACGCTGCACCACCACAACCCAGCCAAAATAGTTCCCTGTAAAGAGCGCATAAATGCAACTCTCGTGGCTTTCGCTTTACCTGTAAAGCCGTCAATTTCTCTTAAATTGGAAAAATGCTCTTTTTTATGCCTTGCAAAAGTGCGCTGGCCCAAGTGGCTCAATTCAAAGGAATGCTGAAATTCCGGACTAAAATATCATTAAGCATTGTCCACTGATCTTAAAAAGGAAAGTCTTCCTTGATTTAGTGCACTTAGTGAAAATTCGCACAAATCTGCTGCATCATGTGCACAACTCTAACCTTCTTAAATGAACTTATGAAAAATCGCAAAACGCTGCTTTGAAGCGCTTCTGTCTGACCATCAACCTAATGGCCACCTCTTTCTGAGTATCAGGCCTGAAAGGCTAATTGAAAGACGAATTGAAGACATCGAGGAAACAGTAAGATTCAACGCGGAGTGAGATTTATGCGGTGCATGGTGATTGACAATTTTGACTCAGCAACCACGTGAGAAGGATTTCCCTCGCCTTTTGAGCACATTTTACTCTAGCTGATGTCACTCAGATCTCACTGCGGTCGAGTTGAATTCCAATAAGATTAATGGTGGTCATGGAGAGGTCAGACGCCTCAAGAATAGAGTGGATAGGATAGATTGGCGCACGGCATGGACCTCAATGCTGCAGCCGTCACCCTATCAAATCAAAGCCTCGCTCTTATAAAAATTAATTAGGTTTTTGACCTCCAGCAATTATCTTGAGCGTGTCGACTGAATCCTCTTTAACAGCCACAATTAATCTTACTTTTACACAAGCAAAGTGGTGAAGATCGATTCAACTTACAGCTGATTAATATGACGAATCATTTCTGTTATTACGGTCATTTTCAGCTTTTTTCCGCTTCTCAACTGCAAGGCGATGAGCAATCAAAATAAGTATTTGTCGAAGAAATGAGTAATTAGGGCGCAATGCCAAACATCACGAGATATAATCTATTTGCATTGCCTGGCCGAAGAAACATAGTTAAGTTTTTACGGAAGAATGGTCTTTGAAAGCAAAATAAGGTCTAAGTAAGTGGTCACTTAGACCTCTGTGCTATGAAGCGACAATATATTATCATTGTTTGCGCGTTGACGCATAAGGCAGAAGAAGGCCCAAGAAGAAGAAGGGATTTTGAATCGGGATTCAAAATTGGATGAAGCCTAGAAAACAGAAGATGGTTGAAACTGCAGCACAAGGGGCACGACTGCTTTGTTAGGGACCAATCGACCCTTTTCAGTTGGCTAGCGCACTGTCATGCATCATCATTGCCCATGCACAGTGTCAATGCCAATAACAATGCCAACACTCCAGTAGCGCAGGTGCGCTCAAAAACCCATTTATCTCAAGCAAGTAGTAAATAGTAATGATGCCACGTTTCGGACGCTCAGGCAATTATTTGGTGTCAGCAAATAGATTCTTAACATTCTTGAAGGAAGTGGACTTCTGCGAATGGTTTGGGCAGCATTCTGCAGGATTTGTACCTCCTAGTTATTCTTCTTGCAGGACGATGCGAATGGGTGACCAGTGCACCTCCAGTTGTGCAACACCGAAGCCAAGTCGTAACAACCGATTCCAGTTTCTTTAAATTGCAATATCGAAGCCCCATTGATGGTATTGCGACTTAATGTTGCGCAAAGATGAAATCCTTACCGCGCCGTTCAAGACCAGAGGAGGATCTTCCTCTAATGCCAAAACGCTATAAAGCAGAACATAAAGCTTTGCATCGTCGTGCGACTCGTCGTTTTTGGAAGTGAAGAGTGAAGTAACGAATTCTAAAGGGCTTACAAAAATATTGCCTAGCCATCAGAGCTTGCATCCTGGTGTTTTAAAATCAGGTCATTTGGGCAAATGGTTTACTGTACGAAGAGCATTTCAGTGGTAAAGGAAGAACGCACACCTCTTCTTTGTCTTCTGACGTTCTAAACGTAGAGCACTGATTTTTAAATATTCAAATAAATCATCTCACCAATGGTGGCTGAATGATTGACAACACATTAATAAGGTTTTCGTTGTGAGAGATTTTGGGTGCATATTTTGTGACATATCTACAGGAAGAAGTAACTGGAAAAAAGCACTTTTTGTTGACAGAAAAATTTAGTATATATTTAGATGCAAAAATATTTTTTTCTCCGACAACTTTTTCTAGATCCCTATCAGCCGCCAGTCTATCACGTTGGTTTATTCTCAGCATTAGTGGGTGGATTGTTGCATTTTAGGACTTTCAGTGAGTTAAACTAAAGTAAAATATTAATAAATTGGCCAGAAGGCTGTTTTTGCTTTGGGCGATGCCAAGCCTGATTCTCCTGTTTTAATGATTAAGGCATTTAAAGCTAAGTGATTTTGGCATGATAACTAAGACAATTCATCTTTGCTTTAATGACAGATGAATGCTGCTGAACGAGATTTCCAGGTTGCAGAATAAGCTCTAGAAATACACCCTTACAATGAATAGACGCGTCCAAACCACGTTTGTTTGCAATAAAATTGGCTGATGTTATAAATGATGCCAAGACTAATGACTGTAAAGTGTATTTCTGTCCTATTCTTGATTATAAAGCGCAACGAATGTCCCACATCTAATGTCGTCATCAAGCTTATTCGTCGGAGTAGTTAAGAACTGGAAGCCATGCCGTTAAGCGGGGTAGGTAGACTTGGACTCATAAGTTCCACTTTTTGGTCAGGGATATTTTGCAGTGATAGATCAAGCAATCACAAAAGCGAGATGAGACCTGGGTTTTTCATCGACATAGCAGAGGCTCGTTCTTCCTTTCCTCCTTCCATTTATCTCTTCTTTTTACTCCTAATCATCGTGTCGCTTTCTTTCTGTCTTTCCTTATCCTAATGCCCCTCTTTCTTTCCGTGACTTTAACACCTTATAGCCTACTAGTAGTTTCTCCCCTCAGTGGTAAGTCACATACAATTTGCGCGTATCGATGCAGACGCCAAAATAAATGCGCAACGCATTGGTGCTAATACATTTGCATAATCTTTTCTCCTTAAAGTGGATCCAACGCTTAAGCTGTTATAAATCATCTTTACTGCTGTCCTCAACCTGCGTATAATACCCGGATAGAATATCCTGAGATGAAGTGCGCCAAAGTGGCCAATATTTACCACCTTCTCTAAACATGCCTTAATTAGACTCATCTAACTGATGGGTCTTGCTGAGAAGGAGAAGGGAAATCGGAAAACATAGCGAGTGCAGATAAGCCTGACCCGATCCACTATAAATAGCAGAAATTTTTACTTGCTTTTATGCAACAAATTCTTCGTCCTGTTGTACTCATTAGAATCTATTAATCCAAATTCGCTTTAGATCGTAGGCTTAATGATTTGCATAAGTTACTTTGCGAAGTCGAACGTCTCTCCTCGCTGCAATCACAGCAACGCCTGCGAGGCAGAAGCTTACTGCACTATGAAATCTTGCTAAGTCGCACAAGTGGAGCTTTAGCCATCATTTGAGGAACTTTACCAAGAAGTTAAACAGACCATTCTTGACAGAAAAGGTCTAACTTATGTTAAATGGAAATAAATTACTGACACCTAATCCGCCTTGCTTGCGTCCACGACTTGTGTTTCTTTTTTGTATATTTTGCAAGGTCGATATAGATCGCAAAACGACAAGCAAATGCACTAGTGCACTATGCTTAAACTCGATTTGCAGTAAATTTTTTCCCTTTCGATCCCTCCTACTTAGTTCTTTTCAATAGGGCCACGAAGCCAAAAGGAATGGGTTGACAAGTTGATGCGTTTAAAATACGCCTGATTGCACAATATGCATCACTTAAAAAAAAAAATAAGTTTTTTTCCTTTAGCGGCAGTTTACCAGTAAAATAGTGTGTTTACTGATATCGTTTCCACTTGTTGTCTGAGCGTTATTTGACAGAAACACCTAAGCCCCATGGTGAGGTGATTCCGATCCTACAGTGCAGAGTTTTCCGCACTTTTTTATTATTGTTATTTGGTAAATATTAGATTTGGCATTATTATTTGGATTTCTTTGCTTATTGGTGCAGAATTAAAGACGCGATTCCTGCGTTCGTACCCATAGTATGGCCAAGATAGATGTTCGAAGCAGACTGATCATGGATTTAAATCCGACTTGTAGACCGGTCTCGATGTTTTGCCAAGCAAATATCGGTAAGATAGTGTACTGCTAAAAGCGCGGTGGAAGAAAGAGGCTTTCCTGAGCTGGCCTGGACTAGAAGTTAAACACCTAGACGCATGCCTAGAATCGACTGATACGTGAGTTGCCTCTAAAGGCTTACGAAGGTTGGAAGTGTAGGCTTAGATTTCAAATCCGCCTAAGGAGGCCTGTAGAGCGGGTATTGCAGTGGGCCTAAGTGGGAGCCAATTACACCATGCTTAAGGAGAATGGAGTTAGTTACACGCCAGGAGAAGCTTTCGATGCATTCACATTAGTTGAACATATCAGCGTTGAAGGACTCACTCATTTGCAGAGATCGTTTGACAGCAAGGGAGGGCAAATCAAAATAATTGTTGTGACCGTCACACAAATGGTAATTTCAACAGAACTGAGCCGTAAAGTGCAACTCGAACTGCAGAGGGGAGGAGGGGGAGTGACGTCTGATAAGATCACGAAAAGAAATCTCGCCACAGTGATAACAATGATGCAAAAGGCTTGTGATCTACTTTGCTAATTTGCTAAACATTCGAAAAGAAGTAGCTAAGGAAGATAGAAAGGTTGGTTAGTAGTTTCGGAACTCGACGGTGCGCCGGTTTCTTATGTCGTGTGCATGCATGCTTCACCCACTTGACGTTAGTGGCAACTGCGAAAATGCCAAAAAGCGTAGATGTCATCGCCCTTTCCCGTCAGTCGTTAAGTGGCCGCTGGGTCCGCCATTCAAACTGGATTGAAAGGCAGTCGTGTGAAGCATTCCTATGCAAGCTTGTTCTCACCTTTCCATTGCAGCATCCGAAGGTCCTCCTCAATGTCCTTCCCGTAATAGCGTGGAAATGCGTTTTTTGTTCGAGAACTGTTTGCGCATTACTTTTAAATTAGATGCTGACTTGCTAATTTTTCTTCATCAAGGCCGGACTTTCCACAACATCTTAGAGCGATATATATATTTGCACACATTTTAATGCGCTAAATTCCGCTGACATATGAGGCTGTAGGAATGGGATACTCATTAGCTTGAAAGTAGACAGCAGTCGCATTGTTGTTTTGGGGTTTGACAACCTTCCAAAAGATGCGCTTTCTTTGACCGTTCCACAACATCGCAAGTCGGTATTATTGGTGATTTATCACGTCAAAGATCGCTATTTGTGCACTATAAATGGGAGATAGCGTTTCCACCTTGTGACCCAGAGCTGAGGCTGGCTCAGGTCACAGCGTTACGGCTGCGCATAATTTGCCGACATTGGAGTCAAGTATCCTGCCACCTCCATTTCCTGATTACACTGGATGGCACTGGATGGTCCAAGCACCAAAGCACAGCAAGCAACCTCTGTTATTCATCCAAGTTATTGGCGTTCGATTAGGAAAACCATATTATTTTGCTATCGGCTTTAAGAATGAAGTCTTGATATCCATCGTCTCAACATCGAGAACACTTGCAAGTGCACTTTTTTGCCTCACAGATAGGAAGATTTCCAATAAAAGACGAAAATAAGGCAGAGGAAAAGCGAAAAGAAAGGTAGATTCGGTTAATAGTGGACAACATGAGAACCTCCGAAGTAAGGCCAAAACCGGCCCTTCAAATTCTGTTAGTAGTTAAAAACAAATCCATTTAGAATAAAAAACTGGATTAGGCTATTAACTATTTCCAGTAACCTCCTAATTGAACCAAATTGTCCATGTAGCACTCGGTTTATTTGACTTGACTAATGCATACTCGGTCTAGTGAATAATTTCCGTTTATTGTGAATCACTAATGATGTGCACTGCTTTGTGTTTTTTGTGGACCATGCCAGTTAATTTGGCAAATTTCATAACTGATGTAAAAATTCTAGGCAATGAAATTAAGGCGAAAATGTGATGCGAAGGACGAATTTTTTACTAATCCCAAGTCGCCTCCTAAAACTTACAATTCATGCCAACCGGAATTACTCACGACTCTATTTTCAGTGGCATACAATTGCACGAATAAAATAGCAGATGATGTTGCCGCAGACGGTTCTACCCTTCTCCCTCTGTCCCTTCCACCCTTGCCGTGAGAAGGTTGGTATTTCTAGCCACGCTTATTACAGCACAGGATAGATATGCAGCGACAGGACCAAAGTGTTGAAGACTGCGGAGACTCAGGCTCAAGAGACCTACCACGTGTGTCGACGACCAGGCCAAAATTGTTTTCCTCCACTCGCCTACATAGCGCATTTGAAGAGCATAAGTGTTACGGTTACTGTCAGCTTTAGGAGGTCACGGGATATAGCACTTAGGAATAGGGCACTACCATCGCAGGATGGCTTACTGTGGATCGACGAGTCCGAGGTTGAGCACAATGCTTCCCGCATATCCATGTTTCAGAAGTGTTCATTCATCTCGAAACATTACAACTATTTAAAGCCTGACCTAATTTTCTTTGTCAAGCATACTTTAAGGCCATGAAACTACTTCTACGACTCCAGAACGATGCGGATTTTAGCATGGATAGGAAAGCTTTGGTCCTGAATCCTCTGACTTTGCTGCGAGTTGATATTAGGGCGTTAAATTCACAAAGTTGCTGTGGTTACGACGTGCTCATAGGTCTCCTTCGATCATGCCAAGAATGCGAATTATGTCACCTTTCAAAATGTGTTATATGCAACAAAGTTAAACTATAAAAGTGTCCAACTTCTAGAAACTTACAGGATCAAATGGCATTTCAGCAAAAGATAATAATAAGTGCCAAATTTTAGAGGCTACCAAATGTTTTATTTGTGTGCATTAAGCTTGGAAACAGATTTAGCATGGTTGTGTGGCAAATTTGAGCCATGCTATGACGGATTGTGGCCAAGTGATGCAGATGAATGATTTAATGTGCAGAATACCTACAACATTCATGATGATGCCCATTTAATTGTTGCTTACCATACAATGTGATGCCATTACAATTGGCGCTGACATCTATTAAGCACTTATGATAAAATGAAGTCGTAGTGCTCCACCCGTATTTAAGGCATAAGAATTGGATACCCACAAGCATTGGTGGAGGATATTGACTACTTAAACGAAATTGCAGACCTTGAGGACTGTAAAGTCCGTGTAGTGAGAAGTTCAGTTAAGCAGACTTCGAAGGATTACACTGCACCACCACAACCCAGTCAAAATTGTTCCCTGTGACGAGCACATAAACGCGGCTCCTGTGTATTTTGCTCTGCCTGCGAAATGTCAATTTTTCCCTACTTGAAGGAATGCTCTTTATTATGCCTTGCTAAGAAGTGCTGCGCCATGTGGCTTAACTCAAAGGAATGCTTAAATTTTGGATTAAAATATCATCAAGCATTGACAACTGATCTTAAAAAGGAAAGTCTTCCTTGATTTAGTGCACTTAGTGAAAATTCGCACAAATCTGCTGCGTCATTTGCTCAACTCTAACCTTCTTAAATAAACTTATGTAAAATCGCAAAACGCTGCTTTGAAGCGCTCCTGACTGACCATCAACCTAATGGCCACCTGTTTTTGAGTATCAGGCCTGAAAGACCAATTAAAGACGAATTGAAGACATCGAGGAAACAGTAAAATGTAATGGGAAGTGAGATTTATGCGCCGTGCCAAATCTCACGAGATATAGTCTTTTTGCATTGCATGGCCGAAGAAACGTCGTTAAGTTTTTACAGAAGAATGGTCTTTAAAATCAAAATAAGGTCCAAGCAAATAGTTACTCAGACCTCTGTGAAGACAATCAACTTCACCCTCTATCGACTGTGCTGTGATACGACAAAACATCACCATTGTTTGCGCGTTGACACGTAAGGCAGAAGAAGGCCCAAGAAGGAAAAGTTGTTTTGAATCGGGTTTTGAAATTAAGTGAAGCCTAAAAGAATGGAGATGGTCAAAATGCAGCACAAAGGGCACGGCTTCCTTGTTAGGAACCAATCAACCCTTCTGAGTTGGCTAGCGCACTGTCATGCATCATCATTGTCCCTACACAGTGTCGATACTAATAACAATGCCAACACTCCAGTAGCGTAGGTTCACTCAAAAATGCATTTATCTCAAGCAAGTTTTATATAGTAATAATGCCAGGTTTAGAACGCTCGGGTAATCATTTGATGTTAACACATCGATTGTTGACGTTCTTGAAGGAAGTGGGCTTCTGCGAATGGTTTAGGCATCATTCTGCAGGGTTTGGACCTCCTAGTTATTCTTCTTGGGGATGGATGAGAATGGGTGACTAGTGCACCTCCAGTTGTGCAAAACCGAAGCCAAGTCGTAAAAACCGATTCCAAGTTTTTTAAATTGTAATATCGAAACCTCATTGATGGCATTGCGACTTAATATTACGCAAAGATAAAATCCTTACCGTGCCGTTCAAGACCAGAGGAGGATCTTCCTCTAACGCTAAAACGATGTAAAGCAGAGCATGAAAATTCGCATCGTCGTTCTACTCGTCATTTGTGGAAGGAAAGAGTAAAAGTAACTAATTCTAAGCGGTCTGCAAAAATGTTGCTTAACCATCAGAGCTAGCATCCTAGTGTTTTAAAATCGGGACATTTATGCAAGTGGTTTACTGTACGAACAATATTTCAGTGGTGAGGAAGGAAGGACGCAAGCCTTTTCCTTCTCTTTTGACGTTCTAAACGTAGAGCTCTGATTTTGAATGGCCAAATAAATCATCTCATCAGTGGTAGCTATATGATTGACGGCACATTACTAAGGTTTTTTTGTGAGATTTTTGGCGCATATTTTTCGTGACATGTCTACATTTAGAAGTAACTGGAAAAAGGCACTTTTTGCTGACAGAAAAATTTTAAAGGATTTAATAAATGAATTTTTTGTTTTTTAAAACTTTTTTAGGTTTTCATCAACCGGAAGTCTTTAGCGTTGGTTTATTCTCATCTCAAGTAGGTAAAGTGTGGCATTTTTAGGACTTTCAGTGAGTTAGGTTAAAGTAAATTGTTAGCAAATTGGTCAAAAGGATGTTTTACTTTGGGAGATGCCAAGCCTGATTCTCCTGCTTCAATGATGACTTTGGCATTTAAAGCTAAGTAATTTTGGCATGCTAACTAAGACAATTCACCTTTTCTTTAATGGCAGAAGAAAGCTGCTGAACGAGATTTCGAGATTGCAGATTAAACTCTAGAAATACAATTTTAAGATAAATAGGCGAGTCCAGACCATGTCTCTTTGCAAAAAAATTGGCTGATGTTATAAATGATGCCAAGACTAATGACTGTAAAGTGTATTTCTGTCCTATTCTTGATTATAAAGCGCAACGAATGTCCCACATCTAATGTCGTCATCAAGCTTATTCGTCGGAGTAGTTAAGAACTGGAAGCCATGCCGTTAAGCGGGGTAGGTAGACTTGGACTCATAAGTTCCACTTTTTGGTCAGGGATATTTTGCAGTGATAGATCAAGCAATCACAAAAGCGAGATGAGACCTGGGTTTTTCATCGACATAGCAGAGGCTCGTTCTTCCTTTCCTCCTTCCATTTATCTCTTCTTTTTACTCCTAATCATCGTGTCGCTTTCTTTCTGTCTTTCCTTATCCTAATGCCCCTCTTTCTTTCCGTGACTTTAACACCTTATAGCCTACTAGTAGTTTCTCCCCTCAGTGGTAAGTCACATACAATTTGCGCGTATCGATGCAGACGCCAAAATAAATGCGCAACGCATTGGTGCTAATACATTTGCATAATCTTTTCTCCTTAAAGTGGATCCAACGCTTAAGCTGTTATAAATCATCTTTACTGCTGTCCTCAACCTGCGTATAATACCCGGATAGAATATCCTGAGATGAAGTGCGCCAAAGTGGCCAATATTTACCACCTTCTCTAAACATGCCTTAATTAGACTCATCTAACTGATGGGTCTTGCTGAGAAGGAGAAGGGAAATCGGAAAACATAGCGAGTGCAGATAAGCCTGACCCGATCCACTATAAATAGCAGAAATTTTTACTTGCTTTTATGCAACAAATTCTTCGTCCTGTTGTACTCATTAGAATCTATTAATCCAAATTCGCTTTAGATCGTAGGCTTAATGATTTGCATAAGTTACTTTGCGAAGTCGAACGTCTCTCCTCGCTGCAATCACAGCAACGCCTGCGAGGCAGAAGCTTACTGCACTATGAAATCTTGCTAAGTCGCACAAGTGGAGCTTTAGCCATCATTTGAGGAACTTTACCAAGAAGTTAAACAGACCATTCTTGACAGAAAAGGTCTAACTTATGTTAAATGGAAATAAATTACTGACACCTAATCCGCCTTGCTTGCGTCCACGACTTGTGTTTCTTTTTTGTATATTTTGCAAGGTCGATATAGATCGCAAAACGACAAGCAAATGCACTAGTGCACTATGCTTAAACTCGATTTGCAGTAAATTTTTTCCCTTTCGATCCCTCCTACTTAGTTCTTTTCAATAGGGCCACGAAGCCAAAAGGAATGGGTTGACAAGTTGATGCGTTTAAAATACGCCTGATTGCACAATATGCATCACTTAAAAAAAAAATAAGTTTTTTTCCTTTAGCGGCAGTTTACCAGTAAAATAGTGTGTTTACTGATATCGTTTCCACTTGTTGTCTGAGCGTTATTTGACAGAAACACCTAAGCCCCATGGTGAGGTGATTCCGATCCTACAGTGCAGAGTTTTCCGCACTTTTTTATTATTGTTATTTGGTAAATATTAGATTTGGCATTATTATTTGGATTTCTTTGCTTATTGGTGCAGAATTAAAGACGCGATTCCTGCGTTCGTACCCATAGTATGGCCAAGATAGATGTTCGAAGCAGACTGATCATGGATTTAAATCCGACTTGTAGACCGGTCTCGATGTTTTGCCAAGCAAATATCGGTAAGATAGTGTACTGCTAAAAGCGCGGTGGAAGAAAGAGGCTTTCCTGAGCTGGCCTGGACTAGAAGTTAAACACCTAGACGCATGCCTAGAATCGACTGATACGTGAGTTGCCTCTAAAGGCTTACGAAGGTTGGAAGTGTAGGCTTAGATTTCAAATCCGCCTAAGGAGGCCTGTAGAGCGGGTATTGCAGTGGGCCTAAGTGGGAGCCAATTACACCATGCTTAAGGAGAATGGAGTTAGTTACACGCCAGGAGAAGCTTTCGATGCATTCACATTAGTTGAACATATCAGCGTTGAAGGACTCACTCATTTGCAGAGATCGTTTGACAGCAAGGGAGGGCAAATCAAAATAATTGTTGTGACCGTCACACAAATGGTAATTTCAACAGAACTGAGCCGTAAAGTGCAACTCGAACTGCAGAGGGGAGGAGGGGGAGTGACGTCTGATAAGATCACGAAAAGAAATCTCGCCACAGTGATAACAATGATGCAAAAGGCTTGTGATCTACTTTGCTAATTTGCTAAACATTCGAAAAGAAGTAGCTAAGGAAGATGGAAAGGTTGGTTAATAGTTTCGGAACTCGACGGTGCGCCGGTTTCTTATGTCGTGTGCATGCATGCTTCACCCACTTGACGTTAGTGGCAACTGCGAAAATGCCAAAAAGCGTAGATGTCATCGCCCTTTCCCGTCAGTCGTTAAGTGGCCGCTGGGTCCGCCATTCAAACTGGATTGAAAGGCAGTCGTGTGAAGCATTCCTATGCAAGCTTGTTCTCACCTTTCCATTGCAGCATCCGAAGGTCCTCCTCAATGTCCTTCCCGTAATAGCGTGGAAATGCGTTTTTTGTTCGAGAACTGTTTGCGCATTACTTTTAAATTAGATGCTGACTTGCTAATTTTTCTTCATCAAGGCCGGACTTTCCACAACATCTTAGAGCGATATATATATTTGCACACATTTTAATGCGCTAAATTCCGCTGACATATGAGGCTGTAGGAATGGGATACTCATTAGCTTGAAAGTAGACAGCAGTCGCATTGTTGTTTTGGGGTTTGACAACCTTCCAAAAGATGCGCTTTCTTTGACCGTTCCACAACATCGCAAGTCGGTATTATTGGTGATTTATCACGTCAAAGATCGCTATTTGTGCACTATAAATGGGAGATAGCGTTTCCACCTTGTGACCCAGAGCTGAGGCTGGCTCAGGTCACAGCGTTACGGCTGCGCATAATTTGCCGACATTGGAGTCAAGTATCCTGCCACCTCCATTTCCTGATTACACTGGATGGCACTGGATGGTCCAAGCACCAAAGCACAGCAAGCAACCTCTGTTATTCATCCAAGTTATTGGCGTTCGATTAGGAAAACCATATTATTTTGCTATCGGCTTTAAGAATGAAGTCTTGATATCCATCGTCTCAACATCGAGAACACTTGCAAGTGCACTTTTTTGCCTCACAGATAGGAAGATTTCCAATAAAAGACGAAAATAAGGCAGAGGAAAAGCGAAAAGAAAGGTAGATTCGGTTAATAGTGGACAACATGAGAACCTCCGAAGTAAGGCCAAAACCGGCCCTTCAAATTCTGTTAGTAGTTAAAAACAAATCCATTTAGAATAAAAAACTGGATTAGGCTATTAACTATTTCCAGTAACCTCCTAATTGAACCAAATTGTCCATGTAGCACTCGGTTTATTTGACTTGACTAATGCATACTCGGTCTAGTGAATAATTTCCGTTTATTGTGAATCACTAATGATGTGCACTGCTTTGTGTTTTTTGTGGACCATGCCAGTTAATTTGGCAAATTTCATAACTGATGTAAAAATTCTAGGCAATGAAATTAAGGCGAAAATGTGATGCGAAGGACGAATTTTTTACTAATCCCAAGTCGCCTCCTAAAACTTACAATTCATGCCAACCGGAATTACTCACGACTCTATTTTCAGTGGCATACAATTGCACGAATAAAATAGCAGATGATGTTGCCGCAGACGGTTCTACCCTTCTCCCTCTGTCCCTTCCACCCTTGCCGTGAGAAGGTTGGTATTTCTAGCCACGCTTATTACAGCACAGGATAGATATGCAGCGACAGGACCAAAGTGTTGAAGACTGCGGAGACTCAGGCTCAAGAGACCTACCACGTGTGTCGACGACCAGGCCAAAATTGTTTTCCTCCACTCGCCTACATAGCGCATTTGAAGAGCATAAGTGTTACGGTTACTGTCAGCTTTAGGAGGTCACGGGATATAGCACTTAGGAATAGGGCACTACCATCGCAGGATGGCTTACTGTGGATCGACGAGTCCGAGGTTGAGCACAATGCTTCCCGCATATCCATGTTTCAGAAGTGTTCATTCATCTCGAAACATTACAACTATTCAAAGCCTGACCTAATTTTCTTTGTCAAGCATACTTTAAGGCCATGGAACTACTTCTACGACTCCAGAACGATGCGGATTTTAGCATGGATAGGAAAGCTTTGGTCCTGAATCCTCTGACTTTGCTGCGAGTTGATATTAGGGCGTTAAATTCACAAAGTTGCTGTGGTTACGACGTGCTCATAGGTCTCCTTCGATCATGCCAAGAATGCGAATTATGTCACCTTTCAAAATGTGTTATATGCAACAAAGTTAAACTATAAAAGTGTCCAACTTCTAGAAACTTACAGGATCAAATGGCATTTCAGCAAAAGATAATAATAAGTGCCAAATTTTAGAGGCTACCAAATGTTTTATTTGTGTGCATTAAGCTTGGAAACAGATTTAGCATGGTTGTGTGGCAAATTTGAGCCATGCTATGACGGATTGTGGCCAAGTGATGCAGATGAATGATTTAATGTGCAGAATACCTACAACATTCATGATGATGCCCATTTAATTGTTGCTTACCATACAATGTGATGCCATTACAATTGGCGCTGACATCTATTAAGCACTTATGATAAAATGAAGTCGTAGTGCTCCACCCGTATTTAAGGCATAAGAATTGGATACCCACAAGCATTGGTGGAGGATATTGACTACTTAAACGAAATTGCAGACCTTGAGGACTGTAAAGTCCGTGTAGTGAGAAGTTCAGTTAAGCAGACTTCGAAGGATTACACTGCACCACCACAACCCAGTCAAAATTGTTCCCTGTGACGAGCACATAAACGCGGCTCCTGTGTATTTTGCTCTGCCTGCGAAATGTCAATTTTTCCCTACTTGAAGGAATGCTCTTTATTATGCCTTGCTAAGAAGTGCTGCGCCATGTGGCTTAACTCAAAGGAATGCTTAAATTTTGGATTAAAATATCATCAAGCATTGACAACTGATCTTAAAAAGGAAAGTCTTCCTTGATTTAGTGCACTTAGTGAAAATTCGCACAAATCTGCTGCGTCATTTGCTCAACTCTAACCTTCTTAAATAAACTTATGTAAAATCGCAAAACGCTGCTTTGAAGCGCTCCTGACTGACCATCAACCTAATGGCCACCTGTTTTTGAGTATCAGGCCTGAAAGACCAATTAAAGACGAATTGAAGACATCGAGGAAACAGTAAAATGTAATGGGAAGTGAGATTTATGCGCCGTGCCAAATCTCACGAGATATAGTCTTTTTGCATTGCATGGCCGAAGAAACGTCGTTAAGTTTTTACAGAAGAATGGTCTTTAAAATCAAAATAAGGTCCAAGCAAATAGTTACTCAGACCTCTGTGAAGACAATCAACTTCACCCTCTATCGACTGTGCTGTGATACGACAAAACATCACCATTGTTTGCGCGTTGACACGTAAGGCAGAAGAAGGCCCAAGAAGGAAAAGTTGTTTTGAATCGGGTTTTGAAATTAAGTGAAGCCTAAAAGAATGGAGATGGTCAAAATGCAGCACAAAGGGCACGGCTTCCTTGTTAGGAACCAATCAACCCTTCTGAGTTGGCTAGCGCACTGTCATGCATCATCATTGTCCCTACACAGTGTCGATACTAATAACAATGCCAACACTCCAGTAGCGTAGGTTCACTCAAAAATGCATTTATCTCAAGCAAGTTTTATATAGTAATAATGCCAGGTTTAGAACGCTCGGGTAATCATTTGATGTTAACACATCGATTGTTGACGTTCTTGAAGGAAGTGGGCTTCTGCGAATGGTTTAGGCATCATTCTGCAGGGTTTGGACCTCCTAGTTATTCTTCTTGGGGATGGATGAGAATGGGTGACTAGTGCACCTCCAGTTGTGCAAAACCGAAGCCAAGTCGTAAAAACCGATTCCAAGTTTTTTAAATTGTAATATCGAAACCTCATTGATGGCATTGCGACTTAATATTACGCAAAGATAAAATCCTTACCGTGCCGTTCAAGACCAGAGGAGGATCTTCCTCTAACGCTAAAACGATGTAAAGCAGAGCATGAAAATTCGCATCGTCGTTCTACTCGTCATTTGTGGAAGGAAAGAGTAAAAGTAACTAATTCTAAGCGGTCTGCAAAAATGTTGCTTAACCATCAGAGCTAGCATCCTAGTGTTTTAAAATCGGGACATTTATGCAAGTGGTTTACTGTACGAACAATATTTCAGTGGTGAGGAAGGAAGGACGCAAGCCTTTTCCTTCTCTTTTGACGTTCTAAACGTAGAGCTCTGATTTTGAATGGCCAAATAAATCATCTCATCAGTGGTAGCTATATGATTGACGGCACATTACTAAGGTTTTTTTGTGAGATTTTTGGCGCATATTTTTCGTGACATGTCTACATTTAGAAGTAACTGGAAAAAGGCACTTTTTGCTGACAGAAAAATTTTAAAGGATTTAATAAATGAATTTTTTGTTTTTTAAAACTTTTTTAGGTTTTCATCAACCGGAAGTCTTTAGCGTTGGTTTATTCTCATCTCAAGTAGGTAAAGTGTGGCATTTTTAGGACTTTCAGTGAGTTAGGTTAAAGTAAATTGTTAGCAAATTGGTCAAAAGGATGTTTTACTTTGGGAGATGCCAAGCCTGATTCTCCTGCTTCAATGATGACTTTGGCATTTAAAGCTAAGTAATTTTGGCATGCTAACTAAGACAATTCACCTTTTCTTTAATGGCAGAAGAAAGCTGCTGAACGAGATTTCGAGATTGCAGATTAAACTCTAGAAATACAATTTTAAGATAAATAGGCGAGTCCAGACCATGTCTCTTTGCAAAAAAATTGGCTGATGTTATAAATGATGCCAAGACTAATGACTGTAAAGTGTATTTCTGTCCTATTCTTGATTATAAAGCGCAACGAATGTCCCACATCTAATGTCGTCATCAAGCTTATTCGTCGGAGTAGTTAAGAACTGGAAGCCATGCCGTTAAGCGGGGTAGGTAGACTTGGACTCATAAGTTCCACTTTTTGGTCAGGGATATTTTGCAGTGATAGATCAAGCAATCACAAAAGCGAGATGAGACCTGGGTTTTTCATCGACATAGCAGAGGCTCGTTCTTCCTTTCCTCCTTCCATTTATCTCTTCTTTTTACTCCTAATCATCGTGTCGCTTTCTTTCTGTCTTTCCTTATCCTAATGCCCCTCTTTCTTTCCGTGACTTTAACACCTTATAGCCTACTAGTAGTTTCTCCCCTCAGTGGTAAGTCACATACAATTTGCGCGTATCGATGCAGACGCCAAAATAAATGCGCAACGCATTGGTGCCAATGTATATGCATGATCTTTCCTCCTTAAAGTGGATCCAACGTTTAAGTTGTTATAAATCAACCTGCGTATAAGACCCGGATAGGATACTCTGAGTTGAAATATGCTAAAGTTGCAAATATTCACCTCCTTCTCTGGACATGCCTTAACCAGACTCACCTAACTAATGGGTCTTGCTGAGAAAGAGAAGGGAAATCGGAAAACATAGATAGTGCAGAAAAGCCTGACCCTACCTACTGTAAGTAGCAGAAATTTTGACTAGCTTTTATGCAATAAATCCTTTCTCCTGTTGTATTCATTATAATCTATTAATCCCAATTCGCTTAAGATCGTAGGCTTAATGATTTGTATAAGTTACTTTGCGAGGTCGAACATCTTTCCTCGCCGAAATCACAGAACCACCTACTAACACCTAATCCGCCCTGCTTGCATCCAAAACTTGTGTTTCTTCTTTATATATTTAGCAAGGGTGATATGGGTCGCAAAACGACAAGCAAACGCACTAGTGCACTGTATTTAAACTCGATTTGCAGTGGATTTAATCCCTTCGAACGCTCCTACTTATTTCTTTTCAGCAGGGCCACAAAACCAACAGGTTGGGGTTGACAAGGTGATGTGTTTAAAATACACTTGATTGCGCAATATGCATCAAACAAATATAATTTTTCCTTCAGCGCTAGTTTTGCCTGTAAAATACTGTATTCACTGACATCGTTTCCACTTGTTGTCTGAGCGTTATTTGGCAGAAATACCTAAGCCCCATGGTGAGGTGATTTCGATCCTACAGTGCAGAGTTTTCCGCGCATTTTTATTATTGTTATTAGTCAAATATTAGATTTAGCATCATTATTTGGATTTCTTTGCTTAGTTGTGGAGGAGTAAAGACACGATTCATGCGCTCATGCCCATAGTATAAACAAGATAGATGTTCGAAGCAGACTGATCATGGATTTAAATCCGACTTGTAGACCAGTCTTGATGTCTTGCCAAGGAGACATCGCTAAGGTAGTGTACTGCTAAAAGTGCGGTGAAAGAAGGAGGCTTTCATGAGTTGGCAAGTGTTAGGTGCAACTTTCCTGTGCTCTATTCACTGCCGACTTCAGATGATGAGGCTACGGAAAATAACTGCCATTTAAAATAAAGTCTGTCGTATCTACCTACCAATTGCTTCGAGTTGGGTTTGTGTTCACGTTATCGTAAGCTTACTGACCATCTAGCTTGATGTCCGTTCCATACCGCAGGGAAGTGTACACGAATAGTCTCAATGAGTCGCTTACAGCTGGCCAGAGGAGACAGCCTGGTTGTGAGCCTAGAAAACTAAAGGGTTTCTGAGGCGCCAATTTGTAGCAGCTGAATGTTCGTTGTGTCTTTTCGCTGTAGAAAAATATCAGCACATATGAGGTGGTGCACGCAAGTACTAAGGCTGTGGTGGTGAATGGGTTATCAGTGGTCGAATCAATCGACGAAAATCCATGGGTTGTGGCAACTATAGGGTGTAAAGCTAAACTTCCGACGTAATCATTGCAGACTCAGTGGCAGACCTTTATAACAAATTAATCCCCTTTTATTCAACGCATCTTTTGACTTTCACACGGCAACTGCTAGCATTTATGTAGCATGATTCCATGCATGAAAGCTACCAAACTGGTAAATTTCGTAATTTGCAATCCCTAACGCTCAATAGAGCACGGTTGATTCCATAGAAGTATGATATTTGGTCAGCAGTAAACATGTAGTCGCCTGTCTAGTCGAGGTATTGAAAACCGTCCCAATGTAAGCATAAGCCAAAGCGATCGGTGCGCTTTAGTCGTCTCCTACCCCTGTCTTCCTACCTACCTGCACCGCTGGTTGCTATGCCTTCATTTCCTCCTCAACCTTCCCAAGTGAGCTCACCACCCGCACCCCAGTCACATGATGACAAGGTCTCGACCGTCTTTGTGTACCATCTTCTGTAGAGCGACCTCACCCAGTAGTAGTTGTTGCATTGTCTAAGCCACTCACAGCCTCAATTCCCTAACAGAAACCTCAACCTTAGCCCCCCTTCTGTCGCCTTTATTGCTTTATATCCAAACACTAGTCTTGCTAACAATGATCTGTTGACAAGAAATACACGCCGAACATAACAAGAAAAAGTAGTGCCAACCAGGAAAATGGAAACTGTAATGTAGGCGTCCAAGGGTAACCAGAAAGAGCCGAAGTCGGAGAAATAATGGACACTGGCATGCCTAGTATAGCTACCACTTCATTTAGAAAAACCAACTCAGGCGTCGCATTCGGGAGCAGAAAGCCTCCATCAGCCTCGGAATCAGTGACTGCGCTCGTGCCTTCGCCTTCTACTACTGGACTGCCATGATCATAACGGTAAGTAGCACTGACGGAGGACATGACCACAGCGAAAGGTGGGGGCGAAGAGTAGCTGGAAAAAAGGAAAGACTTTATGTGCCACAAAAACGGGTCAGTGATTCACAAATACTAAAAACCACTTGCAAACAATGGAATTTATTGGCAGTTCCGATTTCCGTTCACAATTTAATTATTCCACAATATCCAAAAAGGGCATGAAATTGGTTTTAAGAGACTCGTCGTTTGATATAACTCGTACTCAGCATTTCGGGCAAATTTTTAGGCAACCATTTTGGTTCTTCGAGTTCATCGAGGTGGTCTGTGTGTGTGAGCTGTTATCCGCATTCACCTGCAATGCAATCACACGATGACCGGTCAAACGCATCTAGAATTCGAAAGCGAAACATGGGACCAGTCTAACCTGAATGAAGTCCGTGCCCTCCTCCACAGATGTAGCGGTTATGTTTCGCAGCAGTACCCTGCTATTCGCATTGAGAATTTAACACTGAACGACTTCCATACCCTCCTCGATCGGGTCTGGGCTTCCATCTTTCGGATTGCCTACATTGAGCAATATGAGGGATGCCGGAACTATGTTGTAATTTTTTAGTATATATGTTCATTTATTCGTGCAATCGTATGCCATCGAAAATAGCGTCGTGGGAAACTGCAGTTGACATGGATTACAAATTTTAGAAGACGACTTGGGATTAGTAAGAAATTGCATCGCTATTTCGCCTTAATTTCATTGCCTAGAGTTATTCTTATCAATTATGCAATTTCCTAAATTACTTAATGTGGTCCGAAAAAAAACACAAGGCAGTGCGCATCATTAGTGATTCACAAAAAATGAAGTTATTTACTGGAACAAAAATGCATTTGCCAAGTCAAATAACCCGAGTACTACAACGACGAACATGAACGAATATGGGCAATTTGATGCAATTAGGAGGTTAGTTAGAAGCCTAATTAAGTTTTGTATCCTGGAGGGATGTGATTTCAACTACTAGCAGCATTTGAAAGGCCGATTTCAACCTTACTTCGGAGGTTCTCATGTTTTCCACTTTTTGCCGAATCGGCTTGTCTTTTCTTTCCTGTGCGTTATTTTTGTCATTTTTTTGGAAATCCTACTATCAGTGAGGCAAAAAAGTGCATTTGCTAATGTTCCCGAATTTGAGACGATGAATATCCAGACTTCATTCTTATAGCTGATAGCAAAATAATATAGTTTACCTAATCAAACGCCAATAACTTGGATGAATAACAAAAGTTGCTTGCTGTGATTCGGTGCTTGGACCATCCAACGCCATCCAATGTAATCAAGAAATGGTGGCGGCAGGGTAATTGACTCCAATGTCGACAAATTATGAGCAGCCGTAACGCTGTGACCTGAGCCAGCCTCAGCTCTGGGTCACAAGGTGGAAACGGTATCGCCCATTTATAGTGCACGACTGGCGAGCTTTGATGTGGAAAATTGCTAATAATACTGACTTGCGATGTTGTGGGACGTTCAAAGAAAGCGCAACTTTTAAGAGTTTGCTAAACCTTCAAACAACAATGAGACCTCTGTCCACCTTCAAGCTAATGAGCATCCCATTCTTAAAGCCCCATATATCAGCAAAATTTAGCGCATTAAAAAGTATATAAATGCATTTCGCTCTAAGACATATAAAGGAGGCACACTAAAAAATTACAACACAGTACCGGCATCTCTCATCTTGCTCAATGTAGGCAATCCGAAAGGCGGAAGACCGGACCCGATTGAGGAGGGTGTGGAGGTCGTCCAGTGTTAAATTCCCAATGCGAATAGCAGGGTATTGCTGTGAAATATAACCGCTACATCCGTGGAGGAGAGCACGGACTTCATTCAGGTCAGCCTGATCCCATGTTTCGCTTTCGAATTCTAGACACGTTTGACCGGTCATCGTGTGATTGCGTCGCAGGTGAATGCGAAAATCGCGTGAATCTCTTGAGTTCACTAAAAGAAGTAATAACAGCTCACATGCACAGACCACCACTCAGTCTATTTGGCATTGATGAACTCGAAGAACCAAAACGATTGCCTCTGATTACTTCCAAAATGCTAAATAAGATTAATTTGAAACAAATAATTGCTTAAAACTAATTTTATCCTCTTTATGGATATTGTGGAATAATTAAATTGTGAACGGAAATCGAAACTGCCAATAAAGTCCATTGCTTGCAAGTGTTTTAATATTTGTAGAGCACTGACGCGCTTTTGTGTCACAACGCTCCAGCATCAAATCAGTGCTCTTTATTAATCCATATTTAAGTATTAAACCATGAATCACTCATTGTTTTAATTTATCTCCTCACACTACCCGATTTTTGTCAATCGCGAGCATTGTGACCCTTTGAGGTTCGTGACAGCGGATGGCAAGCGAAGGAGCGACAATTGCAACTGCAAGTCCAGTTAAGAATTCAACCTCGGTTTGCGCGCCAACGTGACTTTAGCTACGGTTTAACGCAGTTTTAAACGCGGAGGCACTTGCTTTGACCACATCTTGGGATGAATCGTGGCAGGCATGGGACGTATCACCACGGAAGTCGCATAACTGCTGTAATTCGTAGCCTGCAATTAAAATAACCTCAAGTATACACTGTTAAACTAGGTGATGCGAGTGTAGGGTACATGGACTGGCCATGGGTCAGACGACTGACTGCTGGAGTGACGCATTTCTTGTGTTTCACTAATTGGCTAAGTTTGGTAGGAGGCTTGCCTGAGAAGGCGACTTGACACACACTGCTGATGATGTACTTATGCGCCTCTACAGGCTCACATTTACCGGTACCAACAATCCAACGTGGTGTTGACTGACATTGGATTGCTGAATGAGGAAGAAGTAGAATTGCAAGCTGAGAAGAACGTGCGAAATCTTAACCGACTTATTGTTTGGTAGTTGATGATTCCTACAGATGTTAAGTGCGGTTGTCCGTCAAAGTGTTAGTCACGTTATATTTTGTCAATAGAAACAATGCATCCCCAAACCAAACACTATTAGACCAAATCACTTCACCATTTTTACCATAGCAACGTAATCATTAACAACTCTAGCATTAATCTGTTGTTTGATCAATGATGATTTACATGATGCTTATGAGCACGGCGGTATCAGTACCAGCCATCAAAAATTGATATATTCCGCTTGTCACATGTGTGTGACGTGAGAGTTCACTTGCCGTAATCATGAATGGATCCAGATTCTATTGAGTGTCAGTCCAGACTTTACTTGTCTCAGGGTGTGGCGGAACTAGCCCTAAGAGAAGATGCGCAACAGTTTAATTCAACATCACGCGACGCGCCTGTGGTTGGGTTTGGTCGAGTTTTACTGAACCTCACTTCTCCCTTCCACGCTGTAGCTACGAGGTTTGGGATGATTAAGTTGATTTTCGGCGGATCCGTATTCATGGTTAGCAAAGCACTTTGCGCACATGCAGGTGATACGGCTACAGCATATGTGGCGTTGCGGGTTCTTCTGCGCATCGCATAACATTGCCTCTATGTGCGTCTTGCTCTTAATCACTACCACTCACTCTCGTCTGTGCTCCTGAACCTCACCGAACACCCACTTTCGTGGCACGCACCTGCCATCTTCAAGTCGTGCCTAAAACTAACACACAATTCTAACTCTGCGGAATCAATCGTGCTTAGCAATATCTTCATGCAGACTTGGACTTTAAATGCGGCATTTTTTGCTCGGATTCGAGTTATGTTCTCATTACTGGCTTTGGCCGAGCGTAGGATATACCAGGTAGGAGGGGATCGGAAGCAAAACAGAGCCAAGGAGATGTCGGTTAGTGAAAGACCTGTGTTATCCTGAGAATGATAGGAATCTAGACCGATATTTGATAAAATTGAGCAACTGTTCACAAGCTTCAACTGCCCTAGTTTTATCTTTAACGCCACAGTAATGATATTCGCAAAAATGCTATTCCGCCGCCTTACTCATGTCACCTATATGAGCTAAGCAGATAACTGATAAGCCAACACTTTGAAACTTAAACCCATTTTTGTTGTAAATTCATCCAGCGAACGCAGCCTCTCTGCAAATAAGTCAGTTTGTTCAAAGTACATGCATTCACGTCATTGTGTTATGTGTTTTCTGACACAATGCTGCTAAGAATAGTGAGGCAATGATGTTAAATGGAACGACACACCAGTCTTGTCACTGATGACATGCTCACGTTGCCATTCGAGCTGCTAGACTTTCCTTCGATGTATTGCCTGCGATTGCATGATTTTCCTGTATCTGTTAGTGCGCAACTTTGATAATTCCTAGCCATCAAAGACTGTTAGTTTCGGTGGGAGTTTTTTATAGCAGTGAATACCGATTCGACTGATGCTCGATCCGCCTTTCTTGGGACCCATTCCCTTTGTTACATGAAGCGAACCACTGACCAACTGTAACACTATCAAGAAGCGTACGTGAGTCAATCGATTAGCAGACCACAGCAATCAATATGTCGCAGGTGTCACTTTGCGGATTATATGCAAGTAAAAGACATGCAGTGCATTCTCTGACTATGGGTATAATAATTTATTTTAGTCTTTATTGGGAGTCGCAAAGGGACGTCGTTGGGGAATAAGGACGGGATTTGAACTATAAAATGACAGTTGACGCGGTTGATTAGTCGCCCGCACTGCGAATGTTTCGTTCAGGGTAGTGCAAAAGCAGTGAAGAATTTGTGGTCAGGTTAGACTAGGTTTAACTCGCTAAAAGCTTGCTGTAATGAATGGAACTTACTTGGAAGCAAACAAGGCAAGGACAGGAATGGTCACTTGCTCTCGGGCATAACGCGAACTGGCACAATATGGGAGAGCATTCGCAATGCTGGACCATGAAGCACTCCCAAGGCTCTACGACATCCAAGTGCATTAGTCTTCATGCTGACGCCTTCCAAAATATTGGATGCGCCTGTGTTTACTTAAGTAGTAAATTACAGCGAGAGGTAATCTGAAGAAAGAATAACCAAAAAAAGATGTTTGTCTACATTGAATTGGGCTTGAGAATATCATCATCTCGCATTGTCATCGTCAGTTTACCTTGCTCCTTCAACTATGTCCCCAGCATTGCTGCAGGCATTTGGCAGTAGCATTCTCGGTGGCCTCCTAGCGCGGTAAATCAAATCATTCTTCGTGTTGCTACATACTAGCCTCTCGCGTAACGGCACATCTTTTCTGCAAATAATGAAGCATTGTATAAACGTGTAGATCGTCCCACCTTAACTTTTGCTGTGGTGCAAGTGAAATTAGGGTACGACCACACCGCTAGCTGTTAGTACATCCCAAGGGCAATCAGGGAACGGTAATTACGAGCGCTCGCGATTCAGCAGCGATTGGCGCCTCTTGCCTCCCAATAAGACTAATGTGCACAGTTACACTGTAGGCATGACGTGTGCGCGCATCTGCGCTTAGCATTACGCGCGGAAGCACAGGCCCAATTCGAAGTTCAGTAATGGACTTAATGAAATTGTTGGGGTGCATTCTCAATCACACGACTGTCCGCTCCGCTCGCCTAATGACTGTATAAAGTAATTTATAATGGCAGCGGTTATGTAATGATGAAACAGCAAATCTCATGACCAATTTGAGTAGACGCACCCGATGCAAGCGATGGCAACTTGTCTCATGACTATGACCGACCATTCGTCGTAGTTTCCAGTACTGAACAGTGCAGACGATCCTGTAGGTGTGCAACGGGACGGTGGAGTACAGTGTTGTTGGCCTATTTACCAAACCCCTCATCTTCACTGCCTTTCTTGCACTCACATGCACAGGCTCCGTGACAATCATTCATAACAGTTTTGGTATGCAAGGCTGGATTGTTCAGCTTTTCCAAAGTGCCATGCACAGGCCTCGTTCGGCATCAGTCAATTTAGCTATAATTCCGATTCACTTGTTGCCGATGACTCTACTTTTAAAACACCAAATGTAAGTCAAACGCCTACAAACAATGGTTCACATGTAAAAACTCACAATACTTAAGAGCAATCATGCAAACGTTTGAGCTTGCCTGCGCCGGATGCGCCAACCAGGGCGCGAAGGCGAAATTTGCAGGCTTCTACATAACTGCACTGAAAATGTGCGAGTACAGAACACGAAAAGGTTTACTGCAAGCACCATGCTTGCAACCATGCTTTTGTGGCATAAACATGGTGGGCAATATGAATTAACATTGGAGGTCCTATATTTACGTTTGCGACTTCAATTCTACCCAATGGACCAAGTGATATAGTGAGGCTAAATTGAAGAGTATTTAGATGAACACAAGTGCTGCTGAGGATCACCTCCTTCAGTTATACGGGTGCGCATCTAACCCTGTTTTAGCCTCCTGCTCATTGAATCTCACTATGCGCCGTGAAAATGAAAAGTTACAATCGCGTCAGCCAATAAGGATAGGCTAATTTGGCCGTTTCTCCGATTTCTTGCAATTTTACTTTTGCTGTGTGCCTTGCGCAGCCACATTGTCACTGCGTTCAAAGACTAAGTATGCTTTCATCTAGCACATACAGCAATGTCCATGGTTGGAGACGTGGCTTTCATTAGTTGCAACCATCGCGGCTGTTGGATATAATTACGCGGCCGTCTCAGTCCTTCTCGATTCTTTTCTTGCAACGCGTGTAAGATGACTGGCTTGAGAAATGAGCTTCCATATGTCAGACTGCAAAGAATACGACTTCAGTGATTTGAGGTTATTAATGCCATAGAACTTACTAATCATGAAACATTAAACGTGCATTCACGTGGGTGAAAGTAAGTATCGGAGTTGCAAAGACACTCTTGGACGGAACATTACAGCAGGACATTTTTGCCACCATTTCCTTTTATCTTTCACTTCCGAGTGCTAGGAGGTGCAAACTAGCGGGCCTGCAGAAAGTGCTCTGTCTTAAGACAGTATTCGGCCACTGCCAATGGCTAAAGTTGTGTGAGAAATTGGCGTGTGGGTCTGCTCCTTCCTCCTCCTCCTTGTCACGAGCAGCGCCCTTTGTTTGCGAAACCGGCTAAGCTGAGATTCGTGATCAGTGACTATGACTCCACCTCACATTCCTTTTCCAGGTGACTCGCGTATTAGACTTAACCTGAACCTAATCGTGCTTGCGCTGATGCCTTTGGTATTCTAAGAAACAGGCAATTTTGCTGCCGTTACCACTACACTCGTGGTGCTCAGTCCAATCCAACTCAGTTACAATAGCAATTTATGCGTCATTAGGTGAAAGTTGTAACATTCTTTCCTATGTAGTCAATGGGGACAAATCACGCAATCATTCTTCGAATACTCGCATTCAAGAAAATACTGCCCTCGGCAAAGATACTTGGCTTAAAGAAGAATAGGCCACTGATGATTGCGATTACAAACTAAATCAGAATCGAATTCGTAGAAGCGCACTTAGCCGCTTTGGATTTTTGGAAGTGCACTGCAATGAAGTGGTTCGAAAAACATGGAGAGAACGCTGCCTAACAAACGGGAATTTAGAAGGGAAGACCCACATGCAGTCAAATCATCGACATAAAGTGGAGAAAAGATGCGTTGCTATGGAAGCCTTTTGCCAAACACTGGGCATATCCCACACCTGTGGGATGCAAATTTGCAGAAAATTTGCCTCATTGCACTGATACTTGAGTGGATGGATCGGTGTGCTAAGATCAAAAAGGGAAACAATGCATGGACCTGCTAGAAGGAGTCGTTGCTGTTTGATTGCATCATGTTCAAGGCAAACAAAGTCCGTGCATTTGTAATTAGATTGGGTAACAATCCTTATCTTTCCTTTAATGTGGCTTCATCCTGACTGGTAGAATTGTAGTAAATGCGCAAAGCTGTTCCTTTTAGGTGTCGGGAGCATCCCCGCTAATATGCATGATCCGGTTTAGAAAAAACTGACACGAACTCTACGCTACAACCCATGCTTCACCCAACTACCTATGCGCAACATTTGGAGGTCCTGGTGTCCATGAGGTGGAAGAAGTGGCTTTAATCGAACGGCACTAGTAATTAGCGCGATTTAGCTAAACGTGTGGTTTTGCTAATAGTCTGACAAAATGAAAATGGCAAAGATGTTAGGACGGCCGTCTCATCTATTTAGCACATCTATTTATTTGCAATATGGCAAAAATACGAATCGCTTCTGATGACATTGAAGACCTCTTAGGCCTGATGGTGGTGTTTTGCCAACGGAAGGGCACGCACGACTGGATATGGCTGAAGCTTGCATGGTACGTAGTGTGGCAACATTAAAGCCTGTTTGAATGCGCTGCAAAAGTAGTGCCAAAAGAGGCACTTAGGTTTAAATTAGCGGCAACATTCAAAGCCTAACGAACATACAGAATCATTTATTTAAATACTGATTCCTAAATGCAGGCGACGTTGCGAGAAAATGTATGGCAAAAATAGTCCTTAATTCCAGCTTTTGGCTAAAATGTTTTGTGTCATCGAATATTAATAGACGGATGACCACGCATATCCCTACGATACCTTTTTAGTTTTTTTCATTAAGTTCCTTGGAGCAGGCTCTTGCAGAACTCAGTTACGCAGTAACGCAGAGGTGTGCCTCTGGACAGTTAGGCGAAACACTCGGGAAATTGCATCTTACTGAGCCCTTTGAAAATGCGCTAAAGGTCGGCTATTAATCACTACAAATCTATCGTCAACCCATCACCATGATTAAGCTTACCTTCTGTGGCGTCCCCTGGTAGGAGGGTGTACTCGTACACGCGAGTCCCATAATTGTGCTAAATCACATCTATCCAGCATTAGAAACTAATGGCCTGACTTCCTGGTGGGACATTTGTTAGGAACGAGGACACACGGGCACACAACCCGGGTCAGCAACACATTATAGCTTACTTTACAGCAAATGCTTAAACAGTTTCTAGCACCACGCTTGGCTTTAACGTGAACTGAGTGTGCATCCTTGAAAAGAATATCGTGAATAGGGTGCGTGAAATGCGCGAACGATAGAGTAGAGCCCTATTTTCTAATGCGGGATAATATGACTGCATTAATATTGAGGATTTACTTTATCCGAATTGCGGTGGAAAATTGGGCGCCATAGAGCATTCTATCTTGGTGTGGGAAAACGTCCGCATTAATCAGCCGTTGGCATGTTCTTGCAAGGGAATACGAGACACCATCCAGCCTGCCTCTGACTGCGTCTGTCTACGCGTCAATGACTGTCGTACCGGCTTTGAGCCACCCAAATCAAGTGTCTGCAAGACTGCCAGCAGACTGCTCGCTACACGACGGTCGCTGCGACAGAATCAATAGTCCTTCACCACCAATAAAATTAATGCTGCTTGGATGGTATCTACCATCTCATCGTTAATGAGGCATTTACTTTATTTAGAAACGCATACAGATGGACTAATTTTGGTGCTGAGTAGTAATGTTTGCAAGATCAAGTAAAGTGGTGCTATAACTTGACAGCCCGTTACCGTAAAACAATAAAAGCGGAGGAGACCCTCACGCGCAGCAATCGCAGCTCTTTAGAGATGATCTCACTGGATTTTTAATGTTCTTAATGCAAACTAAGGCAAGAGAAAGGTTTGATTGAGCTTTTCCAGGCATGCCATGCTTATTCTACTAACGTATGGGTGCGCATTTGACCAGCCTCACTATTTGTCAAATTTTGGCGAATGCGTAGCCACCATCACCAACCACTGGGCTGTCATTACTTGTGACTTCTTTCCGTACTAGTCATGTGGGAACCGAGTCGACACTTTGTGAAACCAGCTGTGCTTGCTCATTAATACGACGCATGGAAAATTGCATCTTCAGCCTTTTGTTATCAATAAAAATGGTCCAAGGAAATCAATGCCACTTAGCATTTACAGCATGGCAGTAAAACTGGGGTAGTGTGCGAAATCGCGCATGTCGTATAACTTGTTAAATGATGGGGATTCCTCCCTCAAACTTCGCATCAGCAATCTTAGGGCTGGCGATGCTTTGGAGACGTGAATCCCCATTACATCTTTCTTCAGTAAAATTACTATTTCAAATAGCGTTCCCAAAACCACCAACCATATTTACGGCGTTTACTGTTAGTGACAGGTAGGGTATGGCCTTGATCTTAGAATATTTAAATTGGCCCATTTCTCCTCTGTCGCACTGAGACTTACGTAACATCGTCAACTTGACTCTGGCTGTATGTCTAACCGTCCTTCATGTAGCCAATTTCATCTACCAATGCTTGTAGGCATCCAATTCGTGTGCCTTAAAAGGTTTACAGCACTACGACTATTTTAGCACAAGTGCCAATTATAATGTCAGCACATTGTAGGGCATGCAAATATTGGATGCACATCATCATGAATGTTGGAGGCAATCTGCACATTAAATCACTTATCTGCATTGTTTCGGCACAATCCGTCAAAGCACGGCTCAAGTTTGCCACACAACCGTGCATGAAAGCAGCTTACTCAGTTCGATCCCTCGACATCCACCTAGTGGTTGCTAAATCTGTTCCCAAAATTGATGCATAAAATTAAGGCATTCAGTAGCCTCTGAAATTTCGCACTTACTACTGTCTTGTGCTAAAATAACGTTAGAACTTGCAGGTTTCTAGAAGTTGGACACTTTTATTGCATGGGTTTGTTGCATGCAGCACATTTTAAAAGGTGACATAATTCACATTCTTGGCATGATCGAATGATACCCATGAGCATGTTATAACCGCAGCAAACCAAATATTACACTTCTATGGAAGCAGTCGTGCTCTATTGAACTGTAGGATGTGAGAGTTATGAAATTTCGCAGTTTGGTAGCTTTCATGCATGGAATCATGCTACCATCCCTCCTTGGACTAGGAAGGATATGCTGAAATAATTACATGAATGCTAGCAGTTGACGTGTGGAAGTCAAGCAACACGTTAGATAAAAGAGGACCTAATTTGTTATAAGGGACTGGTTAAGGCATCTTAGAATATTCTTTTTGGCTCTTATACGCAGGTTGAGGGCAGCAGTAAAGATGATTTATAACATCTCAAACGTTGAATCCACTTTAAGGAGGAAAGATCATGCATATACATTGGCACCAACGCATTGTGCGTTTATTTTGGCGCCTGCTTCGATGCACGCAAATTGAATGTAACTTACCTCTGAGAGGAGAATCTACTAGCAGGCATTGAGGAGTTAAAGTTACGGAAAGGAGGAGGGGCATTAGAATAAGGAAAGAAAGAAAGAAAGCGACACGATGAATAGGGGTAAAAAAGAGAAAGATGGAAGGAGGAGAGGAAGAAAGAGCCTCTGCTAATGTCGATGAAAAAGCCAGGTCTCATCTCGCTCCTGTGATTGCTTGATCTATCACTGCAAAATATCCCTGACCAAAAGGTGGGACTTATGGGACCAAGTCTACCTACCCCGCTTAACGGCAAGGGTACCAGACCTTTACTACTCCGGCGAATACTTTTGATGACGATATTAGATGTAGGATATTTGTTGTGCTTTATGATCAAGAATAGGACAGAAATGCGCTTTACAGTCATTAGTCTTGGCATCATTTATAACATCAGCCAATTTTTTTGCAGAGACATGGTCTAGACTCGCCTAATCATTGTAAAGGCGTATTTCTAGAGCTTAACCTGCAATCTCAAAATCTCGTTCAACAGCTTTCTTCTGCCATTAAAGCGAAGATAAAATGTCTTATTTAGCAAGCCAAAACTACTTAGCTTTAAATGCCCTAATCAATGGAACAGGAGGATGGGAATTGACATCGCCCAAAGCAAAAACAGCCTTCTGACCAAATTATTAACAGTTCACTTTACTTAACTCACTGAAAGTCCTGAAATTGCCACACTTGACCCACTTAGGATGAGAATAAACCAATAAGAAATATTTCTGGCTGATGGGAACTTAAAAGTAGTTGTAGGAAAACGAAAAACTCCTTATTTCTAAAGCCCTTTTGAATTTTCCTGTCAACGAAAAGTGCTTTTTTCCAGCTACTTCTTCCTGCAGATATGTCACCAGAAATATGCACCAAAAACCTCTCACCGAGAAAACCTTTGAAATTCGTTGTTGATCATATAGCTACCACTGATGAGATGATTTGTTTGGGCATTCAAAATCAGTGCTCTTCGCTTAAAACGTCAGAAGACAAAGGAAAGGTGTGCGTTCTTCGCTTCTCATCAGTAAAATGCTGTTCGTACAATAGATTATTTGCCCAAAGACCCCGATTTTAAAACACCAGGATGCAAACTTTGATGGTTGGGCAATACTTTTGCAAACTGGTTAGAATTAGTTACTTTATTCTTCACTTCCACAAATGACGAGTAGCACGATGATGCGAATTTTATGCTCTGCTTTATAGTGTTTTGGCGGTAGAGGAAGATCCTCCTCTGGTCTTGAACAGCGCGGTAATGATTTCATCTTTGCACAACATTAAATCCCAATGCCAAGAACAAGATTTCGAAATAGCAATTTAAAGAATCTGGAATCGGTTGTTAAGACTTGGCTTCGGTGTTGCACAACTGGAGGTGCACTAGTCACCTATTCGCATCGATCCGCAAGAAGAATAACTAGGAGGGACGAATCCTGCAGAATGATGCCTAAATCATTCGCAGAAGTTCACTTCCTTCAATAATGTTAACAATCCGTGTGCTGACATCAAATAATTACCCAGAGTGTTGGTATTGTTATTGGCATTGACACTGTGCATGGGCAATGATGATGCATGACAGTGTGCTAGCCAACTGAGAAGGGTTGATTGGTCCCTATCAGGGTAGTCGCGCCCCTTTTACTGTAGTCTCAACCATCTTCCTTCTTCTAGGCTTTATCCAATCTTAAACCCGATTCAAAACACCTTTTCCTTCTTCGGCCTTATTCTGCCTTATGCGTCAACACGCAAGCAGTGATGATGCACTGTCGTATCACAGCACAGTCGATAGAGCGTGAAGTTGATTGTCTTCACAGAGGTCTAAGTGACTATTTGCTTGGGCCTTATTTTGCTTTCAAAGACCGTTCTTCTGTAAAAACTTAACGACGTTTCTTTGGCCATGCAATGCAAAAAGACTATATCTCGTGAGATTTGGCATCGCGCCCTAATTCCCCACTTCTTCGACAAATATTTGTTTTGATTGCTTATCGCCTTGCAGTTGAGAAGCAGAAGAAGCTGGAATTAGCCGTAATAACAGAAATGATTCGTCATATTAATTAACTGTAAGTTGAATCGAGTTTCGCCACTTTGATTGTTTAAAAGTGGGATTAATTGTGCCTGTTGAAGAGGGTTCAATCGTCACGCCCAAGGTGATTGCTGAGGTTCGAAATACTTAATTAGTCCTTAGAATAGCAAGGCTTTGATTTGCTCAGATGAATGCGGCAACATTGAAGTCCATGCAGTGCGTCAATCTATCCTATCCACTTCACTCCTCAGGCATCTGACCTCTCCATGACAACTATTGGTCTTATCAGAGTTCAACCCGATTGCAGTCAGATCTGAGTGACATCCGTTCGAGTAAAATGTGTTCAAAAGGCAAGAGAAATCCTGCTTACGTGGTGGCTGAGTCAAAATTGTCAATCACTATGGAGAACATCAATCTCACTCCCCATTAAATTTTACTGTTTCCTCGATGACTTCAGTTCGTCCTTCAATTGGTCTTTCAGGCCTGATACTCAGAAACAGTTGACCATTAGGTTGATGGTCAGTCAGGGGCGCTTCAAAGCAGCGTTTCGCGATTTTACATAAGTTTACATAAGAAGGTTAGAGTTGTGCACATGGCGCGGCAGATTTGTGCGAATTTTTACTAAGTGCACTAAATCAAAGAAGACTTTCCGTTTTAAGATTAGCAGTCAATGCTTGATGATATTTTAATCCAAAATTTCAGCATTCCTTTGAGTTAAGCCACATGGCGCAGCACTTCTTAGCAAGGCATAATAAAGAGCATTCCTTCAAGTAGGGAAAAATTGACATTTCGCAGGCAGAGCAAAATACACAGGAGCCGCGTTTATGTGCTCGTCACAGGGAACAATTTTGACTGGGTTGTGGTGGTGCAGTGTAATCCTTCGAAGTCTGCTTAACTGAACTTCTCACTACACGGACTTTACAGTCCTCAAGGTCTGCAATTTCGTTTAAGTAGTCAATATCCTCCACCAATGCTTGTGGGTATCCAATTCTTATGCCTTAAATACGGGTGGAGCACTACGACTTCATTTTATCATAAGTGCTTAATAGATGTCAGCGCCAATTGTAATGGCATCACATTGTATGGTAAGCAACAATTAAATGGGCATCATCATGAATGTTGTAGGTATTCTGCACATTAAATCATTCATCTGCATCACTTGGCCACAATCCGTCATAGCATGGCTCAAATTTGCCACACAACCATGCTAAATCTGTTTCCAAGCTTAATGCACACAAATAAAACATTTGGTAGCCTCTAAAATTTGGCACTTATTATTATCTTTTGCTGAAATGCCATTTGATCCTGTAAGTTTCTAGAAGTTGGACACTTTTATAGTTTAACTTTGTTGCATATAACACATTTTGAAAGGTGACATAATTCGCATTCTTGGCATGATCGAAGGAGACCTATGAGCACGTCGTAACCACAGCAACTTTGTGAATTTAACGCCCTAATATCAACTCGCAGCAAAGTCAGAGGATTCAGGACCAAAGCTTTCCTATCCATGCTAAAATCCGCATCGTTCTGGAGTCGTAGAAGTAGTTCCATGGCCTTAAAGTATGCTTGACAAAGAAAATTAGGTCAGGCTTTGAATAGTTGTAATGTTTCGAGATGAATGAACACTTCTGAAACATGGATATGCGGGAAGCATTGTGCTCAACCTCGGACTCGTCGATCCACAGTAAGCCATCCTGCGATGGTAGTGCCCTATTCCTAAGTGCTATATCCCGTGACCTCCTAAAGCTGACAGTAACCGTAACACTTATGCTCTTCAAATGCGCTATGTAGGCGAGTGGAGGAAAACAATTTTGGCCTGGTCGTCGACACACGTGGTAGGTCTCTTGAGCCTGAGTCTCCGCAGTCTTCAACACTTTGGTCCTGTCGCTGCATATCTATCCTGTGCTGTAATAAGCGTGGCTAGAAATACCAACCTTCTCACGGCAAGGGTGGAAGGGACAGAGGGAGAAGGGTAGAACCGTCTGCGGCAACATCATCTGTTATTTTATTCGTGCAATTGTATGCCACTGAAAATAGAGTCGTGAGTAATTCCGGTTGGCATAAATTGTAAGTTTTAGGAGGCGACTTGGGATTAGTAAAAAATTTGTCCTTCGCATCACATTTTCGCCTTAATTTCATTGCCTAGAATTTTTACATCAGTTATGAAATTTGCCAAATTAACTGGCATGGTCCACAAAAAACACAAAGCAGTGCACATCATTAGTGATTCACAATAAACGGAAATTATTCACTAGACCGAGTATGCATTAGTCAAGTCAAATAAACCGAGTGCTACATGGACAATTTGGTTCAATTAGGAGATTACTGGAAATAGTTAATAGCCTAATCCAGTTTTTTATTCTAAATGGATTTGTTTTTAACTACTAACAGAATTTAAAGGGCCGGTTTTGGCCTTACTTCGGAGGTTCTCATGTTGTCCACTATTAACCGAATCTACCTTTCTTTTCGCTTTTCCTCTGCCTTATTTTCGTCTTTTATTGGAAATCTTCCTATCTGTGAGGCAAAAAAGTGCACTTGCAAGTGTTCTCGATGTTGAGACGATGGATATCAAGACTTCATTCTTAAAGCCGATAGCAAAATAATATGGTTTTCCTAATCGAACGCCAATAACTTGGATGAATAACAGAGGTTGCTTGCTGTGCTTTGGTGCTTGGACCATCCAGTGCCATCCAGTGTAATCAGGAAATGGAGGTGGCAGGATACTTGACTCCAATGTCGGCAAATTATGCGCAGCCGTAACGCTGTGACCTGAGCCAGCCTCAGCTCTGGGTCACAAGGTGGAAACGCTATCTCCCATTTATAGTGCACAAATAGCGATCTTTGACGTGATAAATCACCAATAATACCGACTTGCGATGTTGTGGAACGGTCAAAGAAAGCGCATCTTTTGGAAGGTTGTCAAACCCCAAAACAACAATGCGACTGCTGTCTACTTTCAAGCTAATGAGTATCCCATTCCTACAGCCTCATATATCAGCGGAATTTAGCGCATTAAAATGTGTGCAAATATATATATCGCTCTAAGATGTTGTGGAAAGTCCGGCCTTGATGAAGAAAAATTAGCAAGTCAGCATCTAATTTAAAAGTAATGCGCAAACAGTTCTCGAACAAAAAACGCATTTCCACGCTATTACGGGAAGGACATTGAGGAGGACCTTCGGATGCTGCAATGGAAAGGTGAGAACAAGCTTGCATAGGAATGCTTCACACGACTGCCTTTCAATCCAGTTTGAATGGCGGACCCAGCGGCCACTTAACGACTGACGGGAAAGGGCGATGACATCTACGCTTTTTGGCATTTTCGCAGTTGCCACTAACGTCAAGTGGGTGAAGCATGCATGCACACGACATAAGAAACCGGCGCACCGTCGAGTTCCGAAACTATTAACCAACCTTTCCATCTTCCTTAGCTACTTCTTTTCGAATGTTTAGCAAATTAGCAAAGTAGATCACAAGCCTTTTGCATCATTGTTATCACTGTGGCGAGATTTCTTTTCGTGATCTTATCAGACGTCACTCCCCCTCCTCCCCTCTGCAGTTCGAGTTGCACTTTACGGCTCAGTTCTGTTGAAATTACCATTTGTGTGACGGTCACAACAATTATTTTGATTTGCCCTCCCTTGCTGTCAAACGATCTCTGCAAATGAGTGAGTCCTTCAACGCTGATATGTTCAACTAATGTGAATGCATCGAAAGCTTCTCCTGGCGTGTAACTAACTCCATTCTCCTTAAGCATGGTGTAATTGGCTCCCACTTAGGCCCACTGCAATACCCGCTCTACAGGCCTCCTTAGGCGGATTTGAAATCTAAGCCTACACTTCCAACCTTCGTAAGCCTTTAGAGGCAACTCACGTATCAGTCGATTCTAGGCATGCGTCTAGGTGTTTAACTTCTAGTCCAGGCCAGCTCAGGAAAGCCTCTTTCTTCCACCGCGCTTTTAGCAGTACACTATCTTACCGATATTTGCTTGGCAAAACATCGAGACCGGTCTACAAGTCGGATTTAAATCCATGATCAGTCTGCTTCGAACATCTATCTTGGCCATACTATGGGTACGAACGCAGGAATCGCGTCTTTAATTCTGCACCAATAAGCAAAGAAATCCAAATAATAATGCCAAATCTAATATTTACCAAATAACAATAATAAAAAAGTGCGGAAAACTCTGCACTGTAGGATCGGAATCACCTCACCATGGGGCTTAGGTGTTTCTGTCAAATAACGCTCAGACAACAAGTGGAAACGATATCAGTAAACACACTATTTTACTGGTAAACTGCCGCTAAAGGAAAAAAACTTATTTTTTTTTTTAAGTGATGCATATTGTGCAATCAGGCGTATTTTAAACGCATCAACTTGTCAACCCATTCCTTTTGGCTTCGTGGCCCTATTGAAAAGAACTAAGTAGGAGGGATCGAAAGGGAAAAAATTTACTGCAAATCGAGTTTAAGCATAGTGCACTAGTGCATTTGCTTGTCGTTTTGCGATCTATATCGACCTTGCAAAATATACAAAAAAGAAACACAAGTCGTGGACGCAAGCAAGGCGGATTAGGTGTCAGTAATTTATTTCCATTTAACATAAGTTAGACCTTTTCTGTCAAGAATGGTCTGTTTAACTTCTTGGTAAAGTTCCTCAAATGATGGCTAAAGCTCCACTTGTGCGACTTAGCAAGATTTCATAGTGCAGTAAGCTTCTGCCTCGCAGGCGTTGCTGTGATTGCAGCGAGGAGAGACGTTCGACTTCGCAAAGTAACTTATGCAAATCATTAAGCCTACGATCTAAAGCGAATTTGGATTAATAGATTCTAATGAGTACAACAGGACGAAGAATTTGTTGCATAAAAGCAAGTAAAAATTTCTGCTATTTATAGTGGATCGGGTCAGGCTTATCTGCACTCGCTATGTTTTCCGATTTCCCTTCTCCTTCTCAGCAAGACCCATCAGTTAGATGAGTCTAATTAAGGCATGTTTAGAGAAGGTGGTAAATATTGGCCACTTTGGCGCACTTCATCTCAGGATATTCTATCCGGGTATTATACGCAGGTTGAGGACAGCAGTAAAGATGATTTATAACAGCTTAAGCGTTGGATCCACTTTAAGGAGAAAAGATTATGCAAATGTATTAGCACCAATGCGTTGCGCATTTATTTTGGCGTCTGCATCGATACGCGCAAATTGTATGTGACTTACCACTGAGGGGAGAAACTACTAGTAGGCTATAAGGTGTTAAAGTCACGGAAAGAAAGAGGGGCATTAGGATAAGGAAAGACAGAAAGAAAGCGACACGATGATTAGGAGTAAAAAGAAGAGATAAATGGAAGGAGGAAAGGAAGAACGAGCCTCTGCTATGTCGATGAAAAACCCAGGTCTCATCTCGCTTTTGTGATTGCTTGATCTATCACTGCAAAATATCCCTGACCAAAAAGTGGAACTTATGAGTCCAAGTCTACCTACCCCGCTTAACGGCATGGCTTCCAGTTCTTAACTACTCCGACGAATAAGCTTGATGACGACATTAGATGTGGGACATTCGTTGCGCTTTATAATCAAGAATAGGACAGAAATACACTTTACAGTCATTAGTCTTGGCATCATTTATAACATCAGCCAATTTTTTTGCAAAGAGACATGGTCTGGACTCGCCTATTTATCTTAAAATTGTATTTCTAGAGTTTAATCTGCAATCTCGAAATCTCGTTCAGCAGCTTTCTTCTGCCATTAAAGAAAAGGTGAATTGTCTTAGTTAGCATGCCAAAATTACTTAGCTTTAAATGCCAAAGTCATCATTGAAGCAGGAGAATCAGGCTTGGCATCTCCCAAAGTAAAACATCCTTTTGACCAATTTGCTAACAATTTACTTTAACCTAACTCACTGAAAGTCCTAAAAATGCCACACTTTACCTACTTGAGATGAGAATAAACCAACGCTAAAGACTTCCGGTTGATGAAAACCTAAAAAAGTTTTAAAAAACAAAAAATTCATTTATTAAATCCTTTAAAATTTTTCTGTCAGCAAAAAGTGCCTTTTTCCAGTTACTTCTAAATGTAGACATGTCACGAAAAATATGCGCCAAAAATCTCACAAAAAAACCTTAGTAATGTGCCGTCAATCATATAGCTACCACTGATGAGATGATTTATTTGGCCATTCAAAATCAGAGCTCTACGTTTAGAACGTCAAAAGAGAAGGAAAAGGCTTGCGTCCTTCCTTCCTCACCACTGAAATATTGTTCGTACAGTAAACCACTTGCATAAATGTCCCGATTTTAAAACACTAGGATGCTAGCTCTGATGGTTAAGCAACATTTTTGCAGACCGCTTAGAATTAGTTACTTTTACTCTTTCCTTCCACAAATGACGAGTAGAACGACGATGCGAATTTTCATGCTCTGCTTTACATCGTTTTAGCGTTAGAGGAAGATCCTCCTCTGGTCTTGAACGGCACGGTAAGGATTTTATCTTTGCGTAATATTAAGTCGCAATGCCATCAATGAGGTTTCGATATTACAATTTAAAAAACTTGGAATCGGTTTTTACGACTTGGCTTCGGTTTTGCACAACTGGAGGTGCACTAGTCACCCATTCTCATCCATCCCCAAGAAGAATAACTAGGAGGTCCAAACCCTGCAGAATGATGCCTAAACCATTCGCAGAAGCCCACTTCCTTCAAGAACGTCAACAATCGATGTGTTAACATCAAATGATTACCCGAGCGTTCTAAACCTGGCATTATTACTATATAAAACTTGCTTGAGATAAATGCATTTTTGAGTGAACCTACGCTACTGGAGTGTTGGCATTGTTATTAGTATCGACACTGTGTAGGGACAATGATGATGCATGACAGTGCGCTAGCCAACTCAGAAGGGTTGATTGGTTCCTAACAAGGAAGCCGTGCCCTTTGTGCTGCATTTTGACCATCTCCATTCTTTTAGGCTTCACTTAATTTCAAAACCCGATTCAAAACAACTTTTCCTTCTTGGGCCTTCTTCTGCCTTACGTGTCAACGCGCAAACAATGGTGATGTTTTGTCGTATCACAGCACAGTCGATAGAGGGTGAAGTTGATTGTCTTCACAGAGGTCTGAGTAACTATTTGCTTGGACCTTATTTTGATTTTAAAGACCATTCTTCTGTAAAAACTTAACGACGTTTCTTCGGCCATGCAATGCAAAAAGACTATATCTCGTGAGATTTGGCACGGCGCATAAATCTCACTTCCCATTACATTTTACTGTTTCCTCGATGTCTTCAATTCGTCTTTAATTGGTCTTTCAGGCCTGATACTCAAAAACAGGTGGCCATTAGGTTGATGGTCAGTCAGGAGCGCTTCAAAGCAGCGTTTTGCGATTTTACATAAGTTTATTTAAGAAGGTTAGAGTTGAGCAAATGACGCAGCAGATTTGTGCGAATTTTCACTAAGTGCACTAAATCAAGGAAGACTTTCCTTTTTAAGATCAGTTGTCAATGCTTGATGATATTTTAATCCAAAATTTAAGCATTCCTTTGAGTTAAGCCACATGGCGCAGCACTTCTTAGCAAGGCATAATAAAGAGCATTCCTTCAAGTAGGGAAAAATTGACATTTCGCAGGCAGAGCAAAATACACAGGAGCCGCGTTTATGTGCTCGTCACAGGGAACAATTTTGACTGGGTTGTGGTGGTGCAGTGTAATCCTTCGAAGTCTGCTTAACTGAACTTCTCACTACACGGACTTTACAGTCCTCAAGGTCTGCAATTTCGTTTAAGTAGTCAATATCCTCCACCAATGCTTGTGGGTATCCAATTCTTATGCCTTAAATACGGGTGGAGCACTACGACTTCATTTTATCATAAGTGCTTAATAGATGTCAGCGCCAATTGTAATGGCATCACATTGTATGGTAAGCAACAATTAAATGGGCATCATCATGAATGTTGTAGGTATTCTGCACATTAAATCATTCATCTGCATCACTTGGCCACAATCCGTCATAGCATGGCTCAAATTTGCCACACAACCATGCTAAATCTGTTTCCAAGCTTAATGCACACAAATAAAACATTTGGTAGCCTCTAAAATTTGGCACTTATTATTATCTTTTGCTGAAATGCCATTTGATCCTGTAAGTTTCTAGAAGTTGGACACTTTTATAGTTTAACTTTGTTGCATATAACACATTTTGAAAGGTGACATAATTCGCATTCTTGGCATGATCGAAGGAGACCTATGAGCACGTCGTAACCACAGCAACTTTGTGAATTTAACGCCCTAATATCAACTCGCAGCAAAGTCAGAGGATTCAGGACCAAAGCTTTCCTATCCATGCTAAAATCCGCATCGTTCTGGAGTCGTAGAAGTAGTTCCATGGCCTTAAAGTATGCTTGACAAAGAAAATTAGGTCAGGCTTTGAATAGTTGTAATGTTTCGAGATGAATGAACACTTCTGAAACATGGATATGCGGGAAGCATTGTGCTCAACCTCGGACTCGTCGATCCACAGTAAGCCATCCTGCGATGGTAGTGCCCTATTCCTAAGTGCTATATCCCGTGACCTCCTAAAGCTGACAGTAACCGTAACACTTATGCTCTTCAAATGCGCTATGTAGGCGAGTGGAGGAAAACAATTTTGGCCTGGTCGTCGACACACGTGGTAGGTCTCTTGAGCCTGAGTCTCCGCAGTCTTCAACACTTTGGTCCTGTCGCTGCATATCTATCCTGTGCTGTAATAAGTGTGGCTAGAAATACCAACCTTCTCACGGCAAGGGTGGAAGGGACAGAGGGAGAAGGGTAGAACCGTCTGCGGCAACATCATCTGCTATTTTATTCGTGCAATTGTATGCCACTGAAAATAGAGTCGTGAGTAATTCCGGTTGGCATGAATTGTAAGTTTTAGGAGGCGACTTGGGATTAGTAAAAAATTTGTCCTTCGCATCACATTTTCGCCTTAATTTCATTGCCTAGAATTTTTACATCAGTTATGAAATTTGCCAAATTAACTGGCATGGTCCACAAAAAACACAAAGCAGTGCACATCATTAGTGATTCACAATAAACGGAAATTATTCACTAGACCGAGTATGCATTAGTCAAGTCAAATAAACCGAGTGCTACATGGACAATTTGGTTCAATTAGGAGGTTACTGGAAATAGTTAATAGCCTAATCCAGTTTTTTATTCTAAATGGATTTGTTTTTAACTACTAACAGAATTTAAAGGGCCGGTTTTGGCCTTACTTCGGAGGTTCTCATGTTGTCCACTATTAACCGAATCTACCTTTCTTTTCGCTTTTCCTCTGCCTTATTTTCGTCTTTTATTGGAAATCTTCCTATCTGTGAGGCAAAAAAGTGCACTTGCAAGTGTTCTCGATGTTGAGACGATGGATATCAAGACTTCATTCTTAAAGCCGATAGCAAAATAATATGGTTTTCCTAATCGAATGCCAATAACTTGGATGAATAACAGAGGTTGCTTGCTGTGCTTTGGTGCTTGGACCATCCAGTGCCATCCAGTGTAATCAGGAAATGGAGGTGGCAGGATACTTGACTCCAATGTCGGCAAATTATGCGCAGCCGTAACGCTGTGACCTGAGCCAGCCTCAGCTCTGGGTCACAAGGTGGAAACGCTATCTCCCATTTATAGTGCACAAATAGCGATCTTTGACGTGATAAATCACCAATAATACCGACTTGCGATGTTGTGGAACGGTCAAAGAAAGCGCATCTTTTGGAAGGTTGTCAAACCCCAAAACAACAATGCGACTGCTGTCTACTTTCAAGCTAATGAGTATCCCATTCCTACAGCCTCATATATCAGTGGAAATCAGCGCATTAAATGGTATACAAATATATTTCACTCTAAGATCATACAAAGGGGGCATACTAGAAAATTACAACAGAGTACTGGCATCCCTCATACTGCTCAATGTAGGCAATCCGAAAGGTGGAAAACCGGACCCGATTGAGGAGGGTACGGAAGTCGTTCAGTGTTAAGTTCTCAATGCGAATAGCAGGGTATTGCTGCGAAACATAACCGCTACATCCGTGGAGGAGAGCACGAACTTCATTCAGGTCAGCCTGATCCCATGTTTCGCTTTCGAATTCAAGACATGTTTGACCGGCCATCGTGTGATTGCGTCGCAGGTGAATGCGAATTTCGCGCGATTCTAATGACTTCACTAAAAGAAGTAATAACAGCTCACATACACAGACCACCACTCAGTCTATTTGGCATCGATGAACTCGAAGGACCAAAACAATTGCTTCAAGATTTGGCTGAACTGCTAAATACGAATTATTTCAAACGAAGAATCTCTTAGAACTAATTTTATGCCCTTCTTGAATTTTGCGGAATAATTGAATTGTGAACGGGAATCGGAACTGCCAATAAATTCCATTGCTCTCAAGTGTTTTTAGTATTTGTAGAGCACCAACCAGCTGTTGTGGCACAACACTCTACCCGCAACACAGGCGCTGAGAACAAACTTTCCTCAACCAACTACGCATCATGGCGAGTGCTTGAATCTGCGTGCTCAGCCCCTTGGATGGATGTGTCGAGCGTTGAGTTAGTGTAGGTGGGCGTAGTGTATATGGAGTCGATTAAAAATTGACAAATTTACAGCTTTAGAACTATTTACGCAAAGCTCAATGCCTCATGTTTAATGCAACGAATCTGAGTTACTCAAATATGATTGTAATATTTATGTTCCTTAATTGCGTTTGTAGGCAAGAGGCGGGAGGACAATTTTAATCTGATCGCGGACCAACGGGATTGCACTCCAGAGTCCGAGACACCTTCGTCCTACCTTATAATAGCATAAGTGTCTAGAGGCAACCAACTTTCTCCTTTTGGTAAGGGTGGGAGAAGGGAAGAGGAGGAAAGAGAAGAACGATCTACAATGTCATGTATATTCCCATTGATGTGTGTGTTAATCTAAATTAAACGTGTGAATTGGGTGCGTCACTCTATGCGCCTCATAACTCACCAAAATGGAAATATCTGTTTGCATCTAAAAATTGTGAAGTACGCTCTTCCTGAAAAATTATCTGCTTCGGATTTGGAGTCAAATTTCTGGGGGTGATGCAAGTGACCGTACTCAAATTTGCTCATTGTGCTGATCCAAGTGACGTGCATTTGCACGTGTAACTACTACATTTTGTAAAGCAAGCACATTCACCCTTACTTTGTAGCAATGATATCTGCAATTTTACCAATATTTCAGCATATCTGAGAATTTCGAGATTTACAAGAGCGTGGTATTTGGACTCGTTTATTTGTAAAATATTGTTGTAGCCCTCTAAAATACACTGACACTTGCGAATTCTTCCCAATCCATATCAGATGGCTAGCTGTAAAAGGCAAAGATGATTTGCGTCTATGAGCGCTTTAGGGAGCAGGACAGCTAACTGCTGCCACTCGACACAAATGTGCTTGTTCATGCACTGAGGGTAAGACGAGCTCTTCGTCTGGAAATCAAGATTCTTCCTAAACACTACCATTGGATGCGATAAGTTAATGATTCACTGATGCTTAGTGGAATAGAATCCTATATTAGATCGGTGGATACATGTGGCATCACCTTGGGTCACAGCGGAAGCAGAATATCTGATAATGTTTAGGTTCCGATGATACAGTCCTCAACGCTCAAGCTAGGTTTGTGTCTTGTAGATCACACGATGATTGTACCAAAGCAACAGACGGTCGTGTAAATATAATGAATTACGTTGCAGCCATTCAAATGCTTGTTGCAGTTTCATTGGGCTTCATTGAGGGACCCAGATCTTGTAGGTTCACGTATACCTGTTAATAATTGAGTAAGCTCCACACATATTTATCATCATTGTTATTTTTGTTGTAGCCAATGCCAGCGTATTGACGTCTGGAAGCTGCAGATGTAAGTAAATAAGGCAATGGTCCTGTGAGAAGAAGTTCTGAAGACTTTTCTCGGGATCAGTTAACCATTGTTGCCAATGGAGTACTATTTGCAGGCAGCACTCTTTCCTCTGTCTGCTGGGACTTGAACAAATGAAGCGTAAGCAATAAGACATAATGCAAGACGCGGTACTTAAGCGCGCATGGAGTGAAGTGGGAGATAAACAAGAAGAAGTGACTCGATGAAAATGGATTAGAGTGAGGCATGTGAGCGGAGGCAAGAGGGTCCCCGCTTTACCATCTCAAAAACGTCGCCAGACCTTCTTGCCGCATGTGTACATTGGTCCCTAATACCTGCCAGGTAGAAGAGAAAATCTCCATCGCATGTAGCCTGCAGTTGCACTAGGTGGATTCGGACTGTCATAATCATGCATATGTGGCTACACTACCCGCATTTGAATAATTCTAGTATAGTCTGGCTTAGCTAGGCCTAGTTTTGCCCAGGGTTCTACCCTGCTTCTGTTTCACTACATCTGCTCCTGATTCTGCTCCTACTCCTGCTGTTCATTAGGCCATTTGCAATCACGTGCGAGAGGGACAATGGAAATGAGATGAACAAAGCGTTAAAGGCACATCTGCATGAAGGGAATTGGCGACTTACCCCTAAACTTTGCTATAGAGCTGACGAGGGCAACTTCCTGATGGCTCTCTCTAATTATGCATCTACGCGAGTTCTTTCTTCGCATCAGAGAAGGCAAGGGTAGCAAATGTACCTGGTAGATGGTGGCGAAGTAACGCGTTTGTTAAACTAAAGTGGAAGAAGGAATGCGTGGATGAGGAGAGGAAAAGGAGGTTGAGAAGAAGAAAGATGTAGACAAATGTCATTGCTGTCTATTTGGCTTCCGCTTCCTACTACTTCTATTTGCTTTTATCTACCTGCTCCTATAGACACGCTGCTAAATGCGACAGGAAGGACTTGACTTTGTGGTGACAAAATGCATTCTTACTTAATAGCACGCTTTAACCATTTGCCTCTCGTTTTTTACCTTGAGGTGTACATTGTACTGGCATACCTGTTAGCAAAATTTTGAATTACAGCATGCTAATGCAGTAGAAAAGAAAAGGGTAAGATGGACTAGAGGAAGGAAGAGAAGTAGTAGTAGGAGGAGGAGGAATGGATAATAGCACAACTTACCCCTAACTACTTTGGTTCCTTGACGTCTTCGCTACGGTTAAAGGCGAAGAGAGTAAGGAGAGCGGGGTGAAGTCAGAGGCAAAAGTAGAGGATGAGAAGGAAAGCGGAGGCGAGGAAAACGAACCAAAAGGAGGTGAAGACGCTGGCGATGAACCGGGTGATGGAAGCAAGGATAAGGCGGAGAAGCAAGGTGATTGGTAAAAGGCTTTGAAATGCGTACGTAAGCACGTCTGGCAGTTGAGTTTGTGATTGACGTCTTCGCATTTGACATGTGCGCGAATTGATCGTTTGCGCGTGGCGTCTGCCGGTGTCGATTTGCACAGCAGTCCTCCTTTTGAGCAGACGTCACTTTTCCATGTGCTTTCCTATTTTGGCTCAATATCAATTATATCATAGAACACGCAGAGGAGGAGAAGAAAGGAGGGAATCAAAAGGTTCACTAATACTAGCGTACTCTGAAAGGAATACATCGACGCGATGAGATATGATCTTTGGCCTTGTAAGTCAGAAGCCCGTTTCAGACCACAGCTGTCGTCGTGCTGTCATCTGCGTCGGCAAAGACACTGGGACTTGGTTCCTCATAATTGCAAAGATTAGCCAGTACCGCAGATTGCGTGAAACTGAGGTTGATTAGCATCAGATTCCCTTCCTAATCACAAAAAGAAATTAAAAGAGATTTAAAAATAGTAAATGAACGTTATGTTTTTATCCAAAAATTACGGCTCTTTGATTGCAGAACCATCCTTGTCCACTCGCCCTACTTTCACAACTTCGTCACTAAAAGTAAGTCGAGGACAAGGGATGGTGATCACAAATTAGCGTATAATTTTCGTCTTTCCACCTTAGTTTTGTGAATATATATGCCTACGCAGAAATGTAGTCACAAGTTATTTTTTGATGCCTTATCCGCCAAACCATTATGTCTGTATGTGTTAGGGACCAGAGAGAGGCGTCTTCACAAAAGCCACAAATCAGTATTGTACATCAAAGGGTAGCATCGCGTGACATGCCGCAATGGGTTGATGCTGTTTGTATGCCTGCTCTCTCCTGCTACTTTTGAATTCTTCTCGCAAGCAAATAAAATGTGAGGCCGAATGTAAAGTAGAGTTGCAAGTGTCAAAAACTGCTAAATTCGTAAGGTCATGCTCCTCGCTATTGCCCTAAATTGCACGCGATGTAACTCAAGCAAAGGAAGTTGAATTTGCGATTTAATGCCATTTGCTCTAAAATTAATTTCTGCTTACAATTGTAGTACGATGCTTGAATTAGTGATCTAAAAGGAACATAATCAACAAAAATTTTAATTAGATAATCTTATCCTGAAAGGGCTCGTCGGCTATAAGAAGAATTGGTAGGGATTCGTTTGGAATGGGAGCGTTCGTTGCCGCCTGAACTTTATGCGAACATAATCCCAACCCATTCTGCTGCACACCTTTTCGTCACGGTTGAAAGCACTAAGGTAGGTCGCTTCACTTTTACCCTAGTCTACTATCCCATTGGCAGATTCACATCCCCACTTCACCTCGTCACACACCGCACCATTTTACCAACAACACTAATGTCGTAACACGAGACACCTTACCTGACGGCTGTAGCAATCGTATCAGCACTAGGACATGACACTGACAGCAATTGGCCGAAAATGAGGGTGGATTTTTAAGTACTGCTCACCTATACGCCTTCATAATCACGCGTTTTAAGCCAAAAGTAATCTTTTTTCCGTTCTTCGCATGACACCGTTATGAATCTTCCATCGCTTTGCTTGTAGTTCGTCATTATTGCAAGCAGGTGGAGCAGTGGCAAAGAGCAGGTGGTTTTTGATGCACTGGGTTATGCGGAGCAAAGCCAGTTGCAACAAATAAACGATTCGCATGAACTTACTAGGCAGGCGCCTCACGCACACCTTTCGTCACATTTAAGGCGGGTCTGAAGCCAGTGATAGACTCATTCGATGCGTCATTTCACTGGCATTGGTGACAACAAGTCCAAAGAAGAGCTAAATGACGAGGCACAATGTCTTTCGTACACTTTAAATGACTGTCTTCATTGCCACCTTCATAGGTGTTTTCCGCCGCCAGCATTGCTCTGATAAGGCAGAAGTTTCCTTTCTACTTTTCGGCATTTCCTCACAAAGGCTCTCAAGGTAATCGTCGTCTGGCCAACATCTGCGAGCATGGGCTGCATCACTGCGCATGGCATCCGATCTGGTGAATTTGGCTAAAATCCTGGGCATCGGAAGAGGCTCTTTCACTGACAGCAGCTGCACTCAGCCCTAATTTATAGCATCGAATTAGGCGTAATTTAAATACAGCACAAATTGGCTGCAATTATGTAGTTGTATGTTTCAATTCCCTTTAAATTTTAATGGCCGCAATGTTGGTTTACAAAGTCTACCGAAACGTACTTTTGCTTGCGATTTAGTGCAGCTTTTATTTTAGATGATAGTTTTTTAGAACATCTCTGTATCACCTTTTAATTTTTATTAAACGCTTCGCTGATGCTTCCAACTTCGTGACCGAATTTGTGGTTGGTGCGCTTGATTGCGCGTCTAGCTATTTTTACCAGCGGTTGCGGGCCAGCCATCGCCAAAAAAGAGTGTCTTCTTCTTTAAGATTGAAGATAGCACTGAAAACCGGCTGATTCAACGTCTTCGCTTGTTTGTATTTTTGTCAATGTGTAAATGTGTCAGAGGATTGTCGAATGCATGCCATTACAGTAAAAGGAGATCATTTAAAGTCAAGGTTGAGTTGGTAGCCCCTGTATACAGTCGTGATTTTGCGTGCCCATTTTGAATATTTTTGTGAGACTGTCGTTACAGGGGAGGAGTATAATTATGCTTTCTCTTTCAGGAACAGGCGCTTGTCGATGCGTGCGCGTTTTCGTGAAACGATTGAACCTACCTATACCAAGCAGTGTGGCATCGTTATCACCCTGCAAGCGGACTAAGCCATGCCATGACGAGCACACGTCCATTGGGAAATGATGCATGTGTAGGCGCCGTCTGCATGGTGGTTACTGAATGGATATCTACTACCACTTCGCCGAATGAGACCTCGTAATAGGCACGGAAGTGTAGCACTGAGAGGATGCGGACCCTTTCGCTATGGTCGTATTCTCTATCAGTGCCATTCATCGCGATGATGGGAGCAATACAGAGACAGAGGGCAAAGACACGAGTGCAGTCACTGCTTCCGATGCTGAATAAGGCGTCCTGCTCTCAAATGCGACACTTAGGTTGTTTTTTGGATAAGGTGGCATGCCAGTGTTCCTTATTTGCCTGATTTCGGCTCTCTTCCTGATTATCCTTGGATGGCTGCATCACGGTTTTTATTTCCCTGATCAGAACTACTTTTTGATATTACTTACGGTGTGTATTTTTGTCAACAGATTATTGTTAAAAAAACTAGTTTTAACAATGTCACCTCATCCATTCTAACTTTGGTGAAGTAAATATAAGTAGGTAGCTCATTTCTTTCCATTTACTAGTTCTATTTTTGACCAAACGAGTTCATTTGGTCCGCATTATGGCATCTGCGCCAGTTGCGGAATAGGCTACGCATGCTGAGTGTGCTAACAAAACTCGACTGACTGTCTTATGCGTGGATGTAGACATCTACATTACATTTTCCATTTTCCTGATCGGTACTACTTTTGCCGTTGCATAAGGCGTGTCTTTCTTACCACCAGATCATTGTTAGCAAAACTATTGTTTGTATTTGAAGCTACAAAATGCGATGGAAGGGGGCTAAGTTTGAGGTTTCTGTTAGTAGTTTAAGGCTGCGGGTAGCGTAAACGATGCAACTACTACTAAGTGAGACTACTCGACGGATTAAAGTGCACAAAGACCATCGAGACATCGTCATTACGTGACTGGGGTGCGGGTGGTGAGCTTGCCGGGGGAGGGTGAGGAGGGGATGGAGGCATAGCAATCAACGGCGCAGGAAAGGGGAGACAAAGGCAGGAGACGGTCAAAGTGCATCGATCGCTAGGGCTTATGCTTACATTGGAACGGTTTTTAATACCTCGACTAGGCTTCCGACCCTTGACTTAGTAATCACAGCACTCAAAGCCAATCGATATGGGTACCAGAGGTGGAGGCAAACTCTACCACTGCTGAGGTGCTTTTAGCAGTAGCAGCGGCAGCGGCGCTGAACACTAGAAACACCCATCACGAAGGCAGCTAGGGAAATAAAGACAAAAAATGAAGTGAGGGAGGGGAACACAGGTGCTTATTTTAGGAAACCCAAAGTCCAAACATTTCTTACTATCGAGAATGCAGCACTTCCGAGAAGTCCGAGAAGACGGTAGACTGGTGGATGGCGTATACATTTCGAGGACACACCTCATACAACAGCTAAGTAGAATAAGAATAAGAAGGGTAGGTAGTACTGGACTGGACTGATGGATCAAGAGACTGACGGACAGGCAAGTTGGTCGAAGTATAGGTGGATAGCTAGATAAGCTGATTGGCACGCAGTACATAAAGGGCGAGAAAAAGAAGAGCTTTTGGCACCAACACAGCAAGTGGTATGCAAATGTGAGTCGACTGCTATCTTTTAAAGGCAGAAACTATAAGTGGCACTGTTCATCGCAATGAATGAATAAATGGGTTTTTTCAGTCTCCGGAGAGAATTAGCAAAATCACCTAAACAGCCCGCAGTGACAACCGACGAAGCTCAGTAACACGAATAACATCGTTCAAGAACTACACGAGGTAGAGAACCACCCCTATATTTATTGCTGGAAGCACCTCGGACACACTCGACACTCCACACTAACTACTTAGGATATCACGACGAGGCAAGCGGTAGATAAGCGTAGGCCAGTCACCTAGCAATAGCATAAACATTTTGAGAACAACTAGACTACTCCAGCTATTGGCATAAGCAGTGAATGAAGACAAGAACTACACAAGCTAAAGGACCACCTCCCAATTTATTACCAGATGCACGGCAAACACACGCACAGACGCCTAAGAGCTTAACCACCCAACTACGTAGGACAGCAACGAAGCAAGCAGTAGGTAAACGTAGACAAACCACTCTCTCCCTATTCAAAAACAAAGCAACCAGCAATCGTCAAAGCAAGCGGCAGACGGAGACATCTGCCCAAGCATCACCTGCGAGTGACGGTAAGTCAGCGGAGCACAGTAGCATACGCAAACAACCAGACAACGAAAAAAGATATTGTAAAGAGAAAATGCTTTAAGCAGAGTACACCTACTACCTTGACATTAACCTCAAAATCAGCTTTTTTCGATTGTCATTATTTAGGCAAATTCAATTAACCGGAAATCCCAGGCAATATAAGACGTCAATCCCATCGAAATAGGCAAGTTAAAAACAGTAAGATGTGTTAAACATGGAAGTGCACACATGATTACGGTTAACTGTAGGTTTGCGAATTCATTCTCCTTAACACTCAAATAGGCCGTATCCAAATTTTAACGACTTCAGCGACGACTAACCAGCAGAACAGAACAGAGCAAAGAATGGCCGCCGAAGTACAGTGCAACTTTTTTACAGTGCTGTTGGCATGACATGTGTGCAACACAGCCACGTAATGCACTGAAACAGCCAATGTCGATCTAAGACAGCAATTTAAACAAATGTAAAGAACTAAAAATGATAAATTAATCTAAAAAACCAAAAGCGACATGAAAACAAAGGTGCGCTTGAAGGTTTTTATCTGACAGTTACTACAAATGAAGACAGTCTCTGTAGGCGCAAAAGAACAGGTTATACAGGAGGTTTCCAGTCCTCACAAACGAAGCCTTGCTAGTCAAATTCACGTTGGTCGCACTAGGTAGGAACCGTAGTAACGACAGACAACGAACTACAGCAGCGGCTTTCAAAACGACAAAAATAAGGTACAGGGGTACAAGAAATTAGGCAGATATTTGCGCCAGCCTCCAAAAGTAATGCGAGAACTGGGCGGGTTCAACGGAGGCCCCGAAATGAGAATGTCTGATTTAACGAGTCTCGATTCCTACGATACCGTGAAAATTAGATCTAATTTACGTACACAAATTAATAAACTTTATGTGCCCAAGGAAGAAACCAACAAAAGAACCAACTGCACGATTAGAAAGGCATTAGTACAGCATTCGGCACTAACAATAAAATTGCAAGTTCCCTGAAAATAAATGCCAACAACAACTGTGTTGAGCACGTAAGGACAAAGTGGTGGGCAAAACATGCACCTTATTGAATTAATGCGGCTGAAAGTGTTAGCTCAAAAGAAGTACAACATTGCAAAAAGCAAAGTAAGGCAACGACAGCTGGAGGAACTCATGTCACTCCTTGACAGCGCCTAAATTGACAAGCACGAAGACGACCAGCACAGCACCTACAAGGTCGCCGAATGGCCTGGCAAAGCAAAGAGGGTTAATTTAAAAGCAAAATACTAAAATGCTAAAAATAATTAATAAAATTATTATCTATCTAAATAAACGAAAAGGATACGAAAGTGAAAGCAAAAAGTCACGCAATCAAAGGCCACTCCAAAATCTTGAGGTAATTTAGAATAGGATCACCTTCAAATTAGCAAACGAATGATATAAAAGGCCCTAAAATGATGCCGATTCAATCCGGTACAGAATTTACGTAGTAATGGACCACTAGATGGAGCTCCGGTCCAATTCAAGGTAAGATTATGCAATAATAGGCCTCCAAATGGGTGGGAGACTATGAGAATGTATGACTTACGTAGTAATAGCAGCCGGGGCTGGGATTATACGCAAGGCAATGTCAGATGATGTCACAGCATACTCCTGGGTGGAGGTTAGACCTTAATTCAAGGTCAGATGACGTGATTGTGTACCCTCGGATATCATTTAGCTCCACTTTAGTGACCTAAGCATTGTTCTTGAGTTCGGATTTCGCTGCAAGTAATACCGGTAGAACCGAGAAATGATTGCTAATTGGCGTCATTTTAGATCCAACTACTGCCCTATCAAGCAACGCAAAGCAGCCACTTTCTCTCCTCTCCTCTCCGTCCTCAAGACTTTCCTTTCTATAACTAATTCTATTCTAACGAAATCTAGCAGCACTTGCCAAGAAAGCTTTTGAATACTTTTTTTAATAAGCCATGTGTTTGGCCTTATTGACCCCGATTTTACTGTTCTTCACCTCATCCTACCTACCTGCCCACCGTCATATATGTGTGACACACGCTGACAGTCACAGTTCCACCACCTTACAGGCTTTCTTTTTTCCTTTTTAATCCCTTTTCTTTCCTTTTTTTACTTGTGTTAAACTCATTTATTTGTTTGCTATCCTAACTATGCCTGTTTCCCCCGCCACCATCATGATTAGTGACCTTCCTTCCGCTCGCAATCAATATTCCTTATTTCTTTCGTCACTTCTTTCTCCCCTTCCTTGCATATCTTCTTCTTTTACCTTTAGTTTTTGTTTCTTTTTCTTTACCTTCCACTACTGTCTTTGTACTGCGCGCCGCACCGCACTGCCACAAATCGTTCCTTCAATGCATCTCGTTTTTAAAAAGAAGAATCAAAACGTTTTGAAGGAATAAGCTTAACACCTAATCTCTACTTCATATGTGCCGCTGTACCAATTAATTGCTCCCCCACTATTTTTTAACTTTTATCGTTTTTTCCTACCGTTGCATGTATGTGACACACCTAATTTTTCACTTTTCCTTACCTCTATTCCACCCTCCCACCTAAATCCATTATGTGCATAACATTTTCTTTCTTCTGGTTCTTTCTTTTTTTTCTTATAGCCTCCTTTGTAATGTCTTTCATAGATGACTAACGATCGTTTATCCACCTTTCTTCCTTCTTTCATTTATTGTTAGCGTATTTTTTCTTCTACGCCGTTTCATATCCCTATCACATTTCTGCCGTTTCCCCTCTATCCCAGCATCCGGAATTACCTCTTCCTCCCTTTCCTTACCTTCCTCTACCTCTACGCTCCCACTTCATTGACACAGACACACACTCGCCTTTAATGTAACGCATTCATTCACTACTACTTTCGGTTTCTTGTCGTGAGCATCTTGTTCTCTTCCTCCTCCCTTTTTTCACCCTTCTTTCTTACCCTTTCTTTCCTCCATTTATCCATGTATTCACCGCAGAAGACTTTTCACCTTCTGTTCCTCATTTATCAAGCCTATTTCCCCTCCTTCATTATCACACACGCACCAGCTAGCAGCGAGATAAAGTCCTTCTCCTCAACAGATAGAAAACCAAGACAGGCAGTTAGACAGGCCCTACACATAACTTTTCCTTGACCAGGCATCCTGTGCTGCTCACACCTCCCTTTCTTCCATTTATTTGCCTTCTTACTTTTCCTTTTTAATTGCCTTTTTCTCCCACAGAATTTTAACCTTGTTCCTCAATTTGTGTTTCTTTTTCCTGCACGCTGGACATGCCACTTAACTTCTCGTACTTGCACTCCTCGAGTAGTAGTGGTAGCAGGCAATCCAGTACCTACTTCTTTTACTTCCCTCCAATCCACCTACCCCAAGCACCTACTACTACTACGCATTCGAAGTCGACTTGATATACCGGCAAGATATAAATACGTAAACAGCAATGATAATCTGCTGATTCTACATTGGCTCTTTTATATAATTCTACGTGCATTCCACATATTGCTTTTCCTTCTCGTGATCAGTAGAATTTTGAGCTATGACGTGCAATGGCAGCCAAACAAAGAGTGAGTTTGCGTTGACCTCGTTACTATGCTTTGAGACCTTTAGTGCGCTGACTATAAGGCTCAGAAATGTCCTCAGGAAGTGACACAACTATACTTTGTGGTCAACGTCCATACTATGCACTACAAAACAAGTAGACAAGAGATAAGGCAATGAATTGGCTTTCGTCTGCGCTCTTCTGCAGGATATTTATGCACCTGTTCCCAGCCACATGCCCATCTGCGTTGTTAAGGATGACCAGAGGAGATAATCATGTAAAGGCTTCTCTACCTACCTCAATCAATTTCATGTATGCAAGACGCCTCCATTTCTTTGCCTTTATCCACTTATCAAGTGTGTGTTAAAACAGCTTATGATAACTGAAGTTCAAGCGAATCTCGTATTAATTATATAGTCCTTTATCAGCTACCCATTGAATCATCCATCCGTCCATCCATTTTATACTACTCGCTTGTTGTCAGCAGCCAAGCTTGTTGCGACAACTATACAATCGATATTAGGCAACGCTTGTAACGCTAATCACCATTTTGAACAACTCAGTGGCGAATAACGTGGCTTTAAAGGCATGCCGGATGGTGGAGCACTTGTCATTCCTGTAGATTGATGAAAAATGTGCGAATTCGTCAGCCAGCTGAAGGCTGCACATAACGTCGACGACTATTTTGTTAAATGGCTTAGGGACGGCGGAAGTTATTACCAGCACAAAAAATGCTTATCATTAGCTCATCAAAAAGTTCCTCTGAATGTACTCGCACTTCTTCTCAAACATGTCGAATAGCAGACGAGACACGACTAGATCCGTTATACGACTAGGTGGCATTCCGATTTATTTACTGCTCACAAACCATGCACTTCAGAGGCCCATAGAGGGACCACTAGATTGGTCAGTAGGTTTTCATGCAAACGCAAACCAATGATGGCAAGAAAGCGTCACAAAATTTTGGTCCTTTAGGTCCAAATCACATTCAAAGGCCACCTCAATTGTTAGCTCGTACCAATTATTTCCCATCACTTGATGCATGATCACCCACTGCACACTTGTGTGATTATTTTGTGACAACGTGTAATTACGTATGACACCACCAGAATCACGCGACAAGTACACAGATGGCTTCTCCGGTAAAGTGCTGTAACAAAGTGGAGTGCAAGGATTTCGAAAATGGCAGTAAGAGTGGAGACTGAAGTTAGCTAAAAAGAAGTCACAAGGCATTTTCGTTCTGTCTACTTCGCATGACTGGCCCCTCCGGTCAATCATATTTGAATGTCAAAAATGCCTTCATTAAGTTCTCAAACCACTTCCACTTTTAAACCAACTGTATGTTAACTTACCCTTATTTAGTGTGAGCTCTTCCTTAATCATTGGCAACGATGCAAATTATTATCTTTTCATGTTAGTCTTTAGCAAAAAATGCTAATGTGGGGGGGATTTAAGCCATTCATCACCTAATAAGGAAAGAATTCTAAGCTTAATGCATCAACTTCAGTATGCTTGGCTTTTGCAAACTCTGAAAATTATTCACAGAAGTAGCGGTAAATTGGTCGAGAACGAAAACTAGTAAGCAAAAGCCAAGCTGGTTGTAAGCAAACAGAGTGACTACGGACGCGCCACATGGCACTCTTGCGAAGGTACGGAACAACCACGGACAGTGGAGGGCATCGCAAAGTTTGGGCAAAGTTTGTCACCGCAATACACACAATGTCTAATAACACGAGCTTGGTGCATTGACTGGGAAGACTCTGATTGTTGCCTTTGGGATAGAGCGATTGCCTTTATTGATGCGGTTTTCCTTCAAATATTGTTCTTTAAGCATATTTTATTCCAGCGGTATTCGACGGTTCACATCCACGCATAAGACAGTCAATCGAGTTTTATTGGCACACGCTACATGCGTAGCCTATTCCGCAACTGGAGCAAATGCCATGATGAGGACCAAATGAAATCGTTTGGTCAAAAGTAGAACCAGTAAAAATTTAAAAAAAAATATGAGCTGCTTACTTAGATTTACTTCACTGATGTCAGAATGGATGACGTGATATTGTTGAAACGAAAGGCGTGCGCACAACCTCAACTTGGCGAATGGTAGGAAATAAATTTAAATGCGCATGGAGCACAGAAAATCATGCAAGCGGAATGGACAACACTGGTACTGGGTAAGATCTGCAGTAATAATGAACAACACGATGCAGCCACCCAACTGAAAGGAAATTAAGCGACAATGGGGATCACAATACGAGTTGTGGTGATTACATCGGAGAAGAAACTCCTCATCGCCATGATGCAAAACTGTTGTGCGCTACCTCATTTCACTAATACATATAAAATGAGAAGTTGACACTTTGTTGAATGCTTCGGACTCTACCAGCACAGGTTAGTGCCGATGACGAAGACTCACTTTAGAACCCTTAATTTTTGGCACAAGGTCTTTGAGGCTGACAAACAAAACAGGCTCGAATTGTAGTCTACGCATGGTTAATGGAGCCAACTGAGCTCGTTTGGTCAAAAATGTGGCTAGCACAAAGAAACTACTAAGCTACATACTTTACTTCAAGTTCAGCGAGGTTAAGCTGGATGCCATGCCTTTGTTTAATCAAAACTATGCGTGGAACTTAAAATTAGGGATTGGAAGGAAATGAATGCGCATGCACATGCAAATAACATTGACTTACGCCGCACATCGTGGTCTAGGAGCCCCGAGACGCCATAACTAGTTTCCTAGACCAGTTGATCACGCTTGAGGTCAAGAAGATGCACGAGCTTTGTAAGGGTCCACTCAACAAAGCACAAAGCCCATCGCATCTCGTGTCCTGTCTTTTTACAAAATAATCCTTAACTAGGCGACCTTTCTCTGTCCTACACTCGTTGCCTCAAAAAGTTTTTCTTGAACATCTCATACCCTATGCATGGAAAGGCAGTGTAAGGGGGACACTGACGTCCAACGTAGCTCTGAATACAAATCTCTTTGGAAATCTAAAACTGACAATGACATTTTATTGCATTCACTCAAGAGTTAGCAATATAGCAAATGATAAAAATGATGGTCGAGGCAACATCTAAATTTGACAGGTTTGGTTATATGACCCCGTATGTGTGATTGTGCGCAATGATTACACAATTCCGAATTTTAGTTATCGCAACCCTTATGTTTTGACTGAGACAAACAGGTGGACGGCATGATTGCGCAATCTTCATCCAGATGGAATAAAAGGAATCAGTGTGTTGGCAGTGAGATGTGATCGATTCAATCACTCGCAATGTGCTTGAATTGCACAAGCGTTGACATCGTTGTCACACAGAACACCTACGTTGGCATCTCATGCCAATTGCGAATTCTCTTTACCAGTCGCTTAATTTTCTCTCCTTTTCATGCTCCTTCAATCTTCTCTTTTCAAGTTCCATTGATCAGGCTTTCATGAGATCCGGATCCATTCATTCAACTTGAGTTAGGCCGATAGTAGTCCACAGCGTCAAGTTGTTCAATTTTTAATTGAAGCAACATTAAAACTATGCGGACTTTGAATTCGTTTAGACATTACACTAAAATTAAAATAAGGAATTGGAATAATGCAATATATACATGCGTAAATAACACGCCCAAAATGTAGTAAATGGCGGGTCCTGTTGGATAGGCATCACCTACCTGACATGCAACGACGGCGGATAGTTCTGGAATTGGTGTCATAATCAGACGCTGATAACTGGTGAATGGTGGCGGGTTCTGTTCACCTTACGGCTGGTCCTTCCTATTTCAACTGGCCACAGTATTCGATATTAATTGAACCATAATTGCGGCGGGATTTCGCAATTGTCTTTGCACGAGTGATCCCAAAACCACACGTAATAGCAAAAGTTTGTTCAAGGCACCGCGGTGTTTTGGGAGCAGCGCAGAGGCATAACGTGTAAATTGACAGTATGAAACAGGGATATGACCAAGTAGTCAGTGCAATGTGCATGTGACTTCCTGGGCATGTGAAGTAGTAAAGAAAATGAAGCGACTCTTTTCTTCTAAAAATTTGCTACCTTCTGATAAAATATTAATGTACGGTCTTACGCGGCTTCTTTTTTCTGGCTTTTGAACACTTATAACAGCGATGCCTCAAGTTAACGGCTCACATTGAAGGCTAAAGTAGGACTTATCGAGCATTCCCAGATGCAGCAATTTATGCTTTAGAACACAGAGCATTCCAACGTTTCATGCTGGTTTTGTAATGAAGGCTTTCGATAGTATATTCTTGCTACGTAAAATCGTTTCGCTTTAAGCAGTCTCTTGTTTTTCACTATTTTACTCATAAGCAGAAAGAAGTTAAGGCAGAGGCAGAACTAAATATTTTATTGCAGGGCCTAGAAATGAGCGATAATCCACTGAGCCATGCATATGGGTGCATGGCATAGAGAGATGAGCTGCGCCTTGTCCATCACTCACATTGGAACCGCCACCACACAGTCGGATGTTCCATACCACCAGTTGAGCATTTGTCGCCCTGCCTTAATTCAACGGTCAGCAGATCGGAGTGGATGATGACCGAATTAATTAGGCAGATATTTAATGGCAACTGATTAGAAGAGTGACTAGGCTAGAGTCAGATATTATGTGTTGAGTCAGCACTGACATTCATTCTGCCATCCTATAGGATGCCTTGCAATTGCCGGGGTTGCAAGGGGACCGCTATTCCTCTTTAGTGCCACCTTGAGCACTCTTCATTGATAGGTTAAAGCATTCGTGCATTTGTAGTGACAGTGCCACTGTCATAGTGTGTTTTTGCTAAGTACGCATGCGGCTGGTTGGAACGTCCACTTTATTGAATATTAATGCAAATTATTAACACACGTCAGCATTGCCTGCATTAAGTTGTTTTATTTGAGAAAGACCCTTGTCGATTTGGACCGAATCGGGCTGCTAGCATCAAGGCGCGTTTGTGTTCTTCTACATTTTAAAACAATGTAAAGACACACACTTTACAATCTGCATCAGTTTAGCCAATATCTCTAACGTATATATTTATATCTGTCCATAAATTTTATACTTCTACGTCCTATGTTACACTAATAAAACTTCTTCACGTCGATTCGCTAACCACGCCACAAGGTACTTTAGTATTTCAATGCATTATGCTCTAAAAGCCATATTTCAAATTTGCCAGGTTTTCCTGTTAGTGATGAATAAATCAACATAATATCACTAAAAATTACAAGAATGTGTGGCCAGGACTTGCACAAATCCTTCCAAACAGATCTGAGTAGCTTCCAAGAATCTATGTTGGTCATTAAGCCTCGCTGATTGGCTGGATGTGAGAAGTGACTAGAACTGGAGCTGATGATCAATTGTCGCATAAAAGAGGCTTCAGATGGGTAGTTTTGCCAGATTTTGTGTGGTAATGTTTCAGATTGGTTCGATTTACTCTGCGTCCGTTAAATGACCTTATTAAATCCAGTTCGTATTTATGTTCCCTCTGATGGTTGCTAAGATTTACCATTAAGAGTTTTGTCTAGGAAGAGCCAACAGGAGAGCAACCAAATCTGGACCTCCCCATTCATACTCTTAGGATCCACCACAGTGTAAAGGACATAAAATGGGTAGACGCACACCTCTGCAGGGTGCTTTTCTTTGCGGACGTGGAGGGATGTGCGTATTATTTTGATTATGCAAGTCAGCGTTACAATAACGAAGAGGCTTTATTTCGTTGCCTCTCGTCGAAAGTGTTTCCTGCTGATGCACAAACTCCGATCAACTGTTTGATCACCACACCATGTCGCTGCACAAGACTATTGCCATACGGAATGAAACACTACAAATGCGATTTGCCAGTACTGCGTTCTGCTTCCTCTACTCGCTCCTGCTTGGACGTGTCTACGGATGTTCCCAACTTTGCAAACCAGTGGGATCCATTCTTGATGGAAGCAGGTGACACCATGCCGGACATGCGTGAATGGTCAGAAGAAGGTAAAAAGGAAGAGAATGGATGCAGCTGAGCGATTATGACTGTGTCGTTATATACCTTGATTGTCCTGATTTTGAACATCGGAATTGTGGGCACCTGAATGCTGTGGGCGACGTCCTCACGTCAAAGCAAACGCTTGATGTGACAGGCTCAATGTAGCAAATGTTGGATCTCCGTCCGACCTTGGACTGCTTGCAGAAGATATTCGAGGCCTTAGGCGGTTTTCGCTTTCCCCCTTTTTCCAGCTTACCTGATAGTTTTCGCATTTGGTGCAACCGGTGGCAAAATGATTGGACGATCAATTTAGTGGAGATGGTACAGTGGGCCTGTCTCCATATCATATTAAGAAGAAGTAAAGCTTTACGCGCTTTACCATGCTTGTGATTAGCTAGTCTATGGCGGCATTCCATAAAGCGCGTATAAGCTTTCAAAATAATTTATGCACGATTATACTTGAAAATACTTGCACTTTTTATGAACGTGGTGGTTGGGTTCGAGGCAAAATAAAAGTGATTTGAAGTCGTTAAGTCGTAGGTAATCTATTAGCATAGTGCTGTTATCTTTGTGGAAGCGCATTTGTAAGCTATAATGTTTGCTTAGTCCCTTGGCACTTAGCCATTGCGTATGAGGATAAGGATTTACTAAATGCTAATAGTTTTGAAATGTAAATTTGATGCATCAAAGGCTGTTTGCTTGCATTATCTAACTTAACCAGTCCGTCAGAAATGATGCTTAGTTTTGCTACCAGATATTCCTGAATTCGTCGATTTTCCTGCGAACCGCGTCATCGCACGTGTGGCATCTGGTGACGTGTATTCGCAGACACTGAGACGCATTTTTTCTGCTTCAAGCTTCGCTGCTAACCTCCAAACACCGATTTTGGATTGTAAATTTACTCACCGCTTTGTATTGGTCGGTTTACATGCCGAATTCACGTTGAAGACTAAGGAATGTAAATTCTAAAATTAGACAACCTTGATTTTGCTTTCTAGTGGCTGACTTTACGCTCTCTAAGTGTTGTTTAAATAGGAAAGCACCAATTTGAGATCGGTGAGCGTTACAAGTTATGATTCGCAGTCGCAACCATAATCGGATTTCACATCGAGGCCAAGGCTTACCGCAAATCGCGTAGGCGTCATTGAGATGCGAGAGGTGGCGCATGGTCAAATGAACCTTTGATAATAAGTTCATAATTTTTGCACCCTTTTGGGTAACCTGTGCCAAACATCAGCTGATTGGCAAAATATGGTCTAATCGTGTAAGCCGCCTGCGCTCTGCAATTTCCTCTGGAATCACTGAGGACATGGGTGAGGCAGGCTTAATTGTTATGAGATTGACCTTTCAAATACTAAACGGAATAAGGCATTTTTTAGCAGGAGCCTAATAAGCCTGTGAAATTGGGTTCACCTGTTTTCTTTTGCTTGATTATCCAATATTTTAACATGTGTCTGACTCAACTGCCCATGTAAGTGTTTTGTGTTCCATTCGCAATTAATTTTGGAGCACGCACGCCATCTTGCCACCATCGCATTACATCGCTAAGAAAGCATGAGCATTGTTGGTTTAAGTGAGAGTTGGTAGTGCGGTCGTCGACACTTTATTGAGCTAACATATTCTCCCTGTACAATTACCAGTAGGATGTGACGAATTTGGCAGCACCTGACTTATTTGCAGTCACAGTCACATTCGATGGCAAGCGAGTCAGTTTGATTTAGCTGTAGACAAAATCGTTAAATGACTGACTAGCCGAGCCACTCACCTGAATAGCTAAACTCCCACCTGGTCAGCGGCTATCGTGTAAATAGGATGAACCACGTTGCAACCATTCAAATGGTTGTTGCAGTTTCATTGGGCTTCATTGATAGACCCAGATCTTGCAGGTTCACTTATACTTGTTAACAAGTGAGTATGCTCTACGCATATTTGACAGCGTTGTTGTTTGTGTTGTAGCCAATGCTAACGTATTGATGTATGGAAGCTGCAGATGTAGGTAAATAACGCAATGGTACTGTGAGAAGAAGTTGTGAGGACTTTTCTCGGGATCGGCTAACCGTTGTTGTATAATTTATATCTAAACCAATTCAATTCATCTGCTTTCATTCGACCACACTCTCGTCTGCCTTCTCCATTGATGGAGGGGCTGTGCTGACGCATTCTTTTTCTGCATCATAGGCGATGCATTGTTAAGGCGGTTTAATTCGGAGTGGCCTGGGCAGGTGCATAAATGGATGTCGCAGAACACTCAATCCTTTAATTCGCATCACTTGGTCAGTTGTAGGTTTAATTTTATTTGACGAAGGGCTGCGAATATAACTGTGAACATGAGGTGAAATTCTAACAAAACTTTATTATTGTTAATGGAAACAATCAACAAATGTGGTTTTGTGCATCCCAATCTGACTAAGAAAAGGTGGGTGCATATTATTGCTACACTTTGGCTGCCTTGCACAAAAGGACAAAGCTGAGCTTACGCAGTTTCATTAGACTAGAGACTATAAACAACGAAAACTTTCGATACGACTAAATGTGAATGGGCACCTCAAGCAGTACCTTAAAAGTGAAGCAAGAAGAGGAATTATGAACCCTAAATATGCTGAGGAGTTAGGTTGAAGCATGCAACATGATGGTTGCAGTCCAGTCTTGTCTGCATCATTAAAAGTGCAATTGTGTTTGAGGGGTAAGTTTGAAGTACAAGTGAACAGTGGGCCATAAACAAATGGATGAGAGGCAAGCAGACTCCATCAAAAAGTGGTCAGAAATAATGACTCAAAAGAACGAGATGGGATTAAGTTACGTTGGTTTTGGCGGAGGCTGTCAAGGCCAGTGACAAAAGTGAGGCGAAAGGAGGCGGTATTCATGAGTCGATAATTTGCAATGAACGAAAGGTAAACGCACGTGGGCACCTTTACCTATGTGCTAGACCGGTAGGGTAAATGGAGCATGGTGAGACACAATGCAGGTGTTAGGGCTTGATAATTATAAAGTGTTGGCTTAGTGTTTTCCAATTGGCAAAAGATGCTAGTGTAGGAGTTCAGAATGCTATCAGATAAAAAAATACCGTTGATTGCTGGCGCTGCATTTGACCGACTTCGCATGAGCACGTCCACAGCCCTACAGTCAGTCGTGGTGGACGAACCAGATCCAAATTTGTTCAAGATTGTTAGCATGTAATTAATGAGCTGAACTTGCATAAAATCCGCAACCTCAAAGCTAAAACTCCTGACTTGATAAAAAGATTGTCTCGATCAGACTAAATTCGCAGCGCATAGCGTTCCTACCTCTCCTGAATTAGCCGTAAACCCTACCACACACTGCTCGAACTAGTGGCATCGTTCCGTTGGTATTTTGATTTCTTTACCTAGGTTTCCTTATCTAGATCAAAGTCTTAACACGCGAAGATACCCTAGCAAATTTAAAATCAGTTTGAAGACTCTTTACACGGATCTGAACTACTCAGCGTCCCATATCCAAACCCACGCAGAACGTAAGCATATGAGAGAGTCGAGTTCATTTCCTTTCCATTCAGGAGTTTTTGATGCAGAGATGCCTAAAATGAGGCTGTTTCCTTGACAAGAGGCTGAGGGGGAAAAGTAAGAAGGCAAATAAATGGAAGAAAGGGAGGTGTGAGCAGCACAGGATGCCTGGTCAAGGAAAAGTTATGTGTAGGGCCTGTCTAACTGCCTGTCTTGGTTTTCTATCTGTTGAGGAGAAGGACTTTATCTCGCTGCTAGCTGGTGCGTGTGTGATAATGAAGGAGGGGAAATAGGCTTGATAAATGAGGAACAGAAGGTGAAAAGTCTTCTGCGGTGAATACATGGATAAATGGAGGAAAGAAAGGGTAAGAAAGAAGGGTGAAAAAAGGGAGGAGGAAGAGAACAAGATGCTCACGACAAGAAACCGAAAGTAGTAGTGAATGAATGCGTTACATTAAAGGCGAGTGTGTGTCTGTGTCAATGAAGTGGGAGCGTAGAGGTAGAGGAAGGTAAGGAAAGGGAGGAAGAGGTAATTCCGGATGCTGGGATAGAGGGGAAACGGCAGAAATGTGATAGGGATATGAAACGGCGTAGAAGAAAAAATACGCTAACAATAAATGAAAGAAGGAAGAAAGGTGGATAAACGATCGTTAGTCATCTATGAAAGACATTACAAAGGAGGCTATAAGAAAAAAAAGAAAGAACCAGAAGAAAGAAAATGTTATGCACATAATGGATTTAGGTGGGAGGGTGGAATAGAGGTAAGGAAAAGTGAAAAATTAGGTGTGTCACATACATGCAACGGTAGGAAAAAACGATAAAAGTTAAAAAATAGTGGGGGAGCAATTAATTGGTACAGCGGCACATATGAAGTAGAGATTAGGTGTTAAGCTTATTCCTTCAAAACGTTTTGATTCTTCTTTTTAAAAACGAGATGCATTGAAGGAACGATTTGTGGCAGTGCGGTGCGGCGCGCAGTACAAAGACAGTAGTGGAAGGTAAAGAAAAAGAAACAAAAACTAAAGGTAAAAGAAGAAGATATGCAAGGAAGGGGAGAAAGAAGTGACGAAAGAAATAAGGAATATTGATTGCGAGCGGAAGGAAGGTCACTAATCATGATGGTGGCGGGGGAAACAGGCATAGTTAGGATAGCAAACAAATAAATGAGTTTAACACAAGTAAAAAAAGGAAAGAAAAGGGATTAAAAAGGAAAAAAGAAAGCCTGTAAGGTGGTGGAACTGTGACTGTCAGCGTGTGTCACACATATATGACGGTGGGCAGGTAGGTAGGATGAGGTGAAGAACAGTAAAATCGGGGTCAATAAGGCCAAACACATGGCTTATTAAAAAAAGTATTCAAAAGCTTTCTTGGCAAGTGCTGCTAGATTTCGTTAGAATAGAATTAGTTATAGAAAGGAAAGTCTTGAGGACGGAGAGGAGAGGAGAGAAAGTGGCTGCTTTGCGTTGCTTGATAGGGCAGTAGTTGGATCTAAAATGACGCCAATTAGCAATCATTTCTCGGTTCTACCGGTATTACTTGCAGCGAAATCCGAACTCAAGAACAATGCTTAGGTCACTAAAGTGGAGCTAAATGATATCCGAGGGTACACAATCACGTCATCTGACCTTGAATTAAGGTCTAACCTCCACCCAGGAGTATGCTGTGACATCATCTGACATTGCCTTGCGTATAATCCCAGCCCCGGCTGCTATTACTACGTAAGTCATACATTCTCATAGTCTCCCACCCATTTGGAGGCCTATTATTGCATAATCTTACCTTGAATTGGACCGGAGCTCCATCTAGTGGTCCATTACTACGTAAATTCTGTACCGGATTGAATCGGCATCATTTTAGGGCCTTTTATATCATTCGTTTGCTAATTTGAAGGTGATCCTATTCTAAATTACCTCAAGATTTTGGAGTGGCCTTTGATTGCGTGACTTTTTGCTTTCACTTTCGTATCCTTTTCGTTTATTTAGATAGATAATAATTTTATTAATTATTTTTAGCATTTTAGTATTTTGCTTTTAAATTAACCCTCTTTGCTTTGCCAGGCCATTCGGCGACCTTGTAGGTGCTGTGCTGGTCGTCTTCGTGCTTGTCAATTTAGGCGCTGTCAAGGAGTGACATGAGTTCCTCCAGCTGTCGTTGCCTTACTTTGCTTTTTGCAATGTTGTACTTCTTTTGAGCTAACACTTTCAGCCGCATTAATTCAATAAGGTGCATGTTTTGCCCACCACTTTGTCCTTACGTGCTCAACACAGTTGTTGTTGGCATTTATTTTCAGGGAACTTGCAATTTTATTGTTAGTGCCGAATGCTGTACTAATGCCTTTCTAATCGTGCAGTTGGTTCTTTTGTTGGTTTCTTCCTTGGGCACATAAAGTTTATTAATTTGTGTACGTAAATTAGATCTAATTTTCACGGTATCGTAGGAATCGAGACTCGTTAAATCAGACATTCTCATTTCGGGGCCTCCGTTGAACCCGCCCAGTTCTCGCATTACTTTTGGAGGCTGGCGCAAATATCTGCCTAATTTCTTGTACCCCTGTACCTTATTTTTGTCGTTTTGAAAGCCGCTGCTGTAGTTCGTTGTCTGTCGTTACTACGGTTCCTACCTAGTGCGACCAACGTGAATTTGACTAGCAAGGCTTCGTTTGTGAGGACTGGAAACCTCCTGTATAACCTGTTCTTTTGCGCCTACAGAGACTGTCTTCATTTGTAGTAACTGTCAGATAAAAACCTTCAAGCGCACCTTTGTTTTCATGTCGCTTTTGGTTTTTTAGATTAATTTATCATTTTTAGTTCTTTACATTTGTTTAAATTGCTGTCTTAGATCGACATTGGCTGTTTCAGTGCATTACGTGGCTGTGTTGCACACATGTCATGCCAACAGCACTGTAAAAAAGTTGCACTGTACTTCGGCGGCCATTCTTTGCTCTGTTCTGTTCTGCTGGTTAGTCGTCGCTGAAGTCGTTAAAATTTGGATACGGCCTATTTGAGTGTTAAGGAGAATGAATTCGCAAACCTACAGTTAACCGTAATCATGTGTGCACTTCCATGTTTAACACATCTTACTGTTTTTAACTTGCCTATTTCGATGGGATTGACGTCTTATATTGCCTGGGATTTCCGGTTAATTGAATTTGCCTAAATAATGACAATCGAAAAAAGCTGATTTTGAGGTTAATGTCAAGGTAGTAGGTGTACTCTGCTTAAAGCATTTTCTCTTTACAATATCTTTTTTCGTTGTCTGGTTGTTTGCGTATGCTACTGTGCTCCGCTGACTTACCGTCACTCGCAGGTGATGCTTGGGCAGATGTCTCCGTCTGCCGCTTGCTTTGACGATTGCTGGTTGCTTTGTTTTTGAATAGGGAGAGAGTGGTTTGTCTACGTTTACCTACTGCTTGCTTCGTTGCTGTCCTACGTAGTTGGGTGGTTAAGCTCTTAGGCGTCTGTGCGTGTGTTTGCCGTGCATCTGGTAATAAATTGGGAGGTGGTCCTTTAGCTTGTGTAGTTCTTGTCTTCATTCACTGCTTATGCCAATAGCTGGAGTAGTCTAGTTGTTCTCAAAATGTTTATGCTATTGCTAGGTGACTGGCCTACGCTTATCTACCGCTTGCCTCGTCGTGATATCCTAAGTAGTTAGTGTGGAGTGTCGAGTGTGTCCGAGGTGCTTCCAGCAATAAATATAGGGGTGGTTCTCTACCTCGTGTAGTTCTTGAACGATGTTATTCGTGTTACTGAGCTTCGTCGGTTGTCACTGCGGGCTGTTTAGGTGATTTTGCTAATTCTCTCCGGAGACTGAAAAAACCCATTTATTCATTCATTGCGATGAACAGTGCCACTTATAGTTTCTGCCTTTAAAAGATAGCAGTCGACTCACATTTGCATACCACTTGCTGTGTTGGTGCCAAAAGCTCTTCTTTTTCTCGCCCTTTATGTACTGCGTGCCAATCAGNTTTGTCCTGGGGTAGTTCAAGGCCGACTTCATGGGTTTGGTAGGTTCAATCATTTCATGAATGTGCGAACACATTGACAACCGTAATTCTCCTCTAACAAATTCGTACTGAGATTTTGGAAGTACCACAGAAACAACAAAATACTGCCAAGTTTCCTTTCCTTTCTAAAAATACTTCTCCACCAATTACCTTGCGTCTGCAGTAAAGCCGTAAAAGAAAGAGGTAGGGAGGTAGTGAGTTCGACGGATGGGACAGGAGACAATTAGGTAGACCGAAAAAGGGAAGAATCGAGTACTAGACAGGCAACTCTACAGAGGAAAAAGCAACAGCTCTCCCTTCTTTGTCTGCATACCTATCCAAATCTCTACTAACCAAATAGCCACATAAACAGGTAAGTGGAAAGTAAGTAAACGAACGAATCTTAATGCTTGCCAATGCACAAAAAAGCATGTAGGATCAGACCTGCATCTACGACCCGTCAATTAACTATTAGCCCACTAACAAGGCAAATTACTTCTACGCAGCCACTACCACATCTCTATTACAGCGGGATTACACACCGAGATGACTAGTGTGTTGCCTGCAGGGCAGTTACCATAACACTGTGTCTTTACTAAACGCCTCAGTTACGAGCATTCCCGAGGCTATTATCCTAAGAAGCTTCATACGGTGGTTTCGATAAAGACACCAAACAAAGCCAGATTCAAGCAATGTGGCGCTTTTGCATCATCTCCATTCCAACCTCCATAGACACAATAACAACTGCGAATGAACCGACGAAATCTCCTGACAGTTCCATAAAATTTGATTGAGTCTAAAATAGCACACGGATTCCGAAAAAATGCAAAGCTTTCTTGGAAGCTGGAAGACAGGAGGAAGAGATAAAAGAGCGGCAAACCTTCTGATTAGGAGTGTACTGGCTGGAGCATGCTTAATTGATCCGCTCATGCACGGTGCATCAACTACCGGTATGACTTACAAGGAAGAACCCTTAATTGGAGGTAAGAATTGTGTCTCATTGCAGGCAGTTGCAAGAGATATGATGTCAATTAATGCATCAATGCTTGGCGTCCAGTATGCTCCATCGGCTAACAGTAGCACCAGAGCATTCAAGTAAACACACTGACAGCTTTCACTTGTATTTATTAAGAATCTTATGCGCATGTACACTTCAATGAAAAGCAAAACAAGTGGCACGATTAGTTACGAAAGTGAGCGAATTCAGCCAGGGACATGATTAGAGGCTAATGAGCACAAACACTAGCCTTGCTAATGTTTAATGGACATCAGTAGTGGCAAAACGCCTACTCGAGATCCGCACAAACAAGCGGACCACACAACGAAGGAAAAAGTAGAAGGTGGCTCTAACGAAGGTACAGTTAGCCGTAAGTCACCCAAGTGTGTTGCAGGTGCAAAAGACTACACTTAATGACAAAGAGGCAGGCCAAATCAAACTGAATAAATAAAAAAATGCTATGCAAACAGAAGTATGCATGATTGTGTGCACTTACAATTTGGCGAATTCCCTCCCTTGTACATCCACACTCTCAACTCGCACCGACGATTGGCACTTTCTGTCAACGACGTCATGAGCGTGGGAATTACCGCATCGCGCCGCACTTGGCCGACTTCCAAGCATTTAACCAAAGAGAGCATGCAGTTGGCATACCGCATCAAGTGTGCTCTCGTCTTCGTTTTCATTGCCCTAGT